>JASANG010001155.1:0-47273 GCA_030248215.1 Enoplolaimus lenunculus
GGGTCTTTACCGTCTGTTCTTGATCACAACTAACAGCCAACACGCAGCGGCTAAAGTGTGGCGAGATTCAACACTAGGACATCAAGTATACAAGCGTATCCAGGCCAATGCCGACGCCGTCTGAGCTGGGTACACACGTACGTATGGTCCGCTGTAATACAAAGGCTACGTATACGTGTCCAAGCAACTAAGCTTGCACTTGAAAACCTATATAAACCAGAACTGTACATCTTACGTTCCTGCCACGGTCAGCCGCCGCTAACACTAATCCAAATTCGCGATCGTCATGGTACAATGGTTCCAACCAGAACACGATATAGCAACTTTTACGACCATCACATTTTACAGCTTTGTCGGCAAAACTTCAACCATTAAAAAGCTGGAATACCTATCAACGCAGTGCTTTTGCAAACACCGCTCTCTAAGCTAACTACGTAAATGAAACCTCACGAACAAAAAAAGCATTCAAACACATAACTGGCTTGTGGCTACAGAGAATACTCGGAATCTGCAATTTTCTGCCGGATAACCTAACATTAGCCCAAAAGCCAAGACCAGGATATGAATTGTAACATGGACCCAAAGCCCAAACTGTAATCAAACATGTAAAATATTATACCAGAGGCCAGATGGCATTCAAATATCAGAACGTATCGAACAATCCTCCTGCCGCAGACTAAAAAGTATCCAAAGTGTTTACATGACAAAGCTTAACATCTCACGCTAAATTTAGCATTTTTTAACACTTTAACAACGACCCGACTACACTATTCTTTTTTCTATGTTTTTGTACATACGTACACGAATACGTATATAATAGTCAAGTAAGCAATGTCATATAAAATTATTAATATTCAGTTCAGCATTGTGTCTCAGCTAAAAACCGCAACGGCACAACTTAAGCAGATAAGACACAGTAAAACACAGGCTAACCGAAAAACACATCTTACCGTTTCATAAATATTTTATGTAAAATATAACTTTAAAGTTTAAACGCAATAGGTTTTCGGTTCGTTGCTTTTTAGGTATAAAACTTTTAGTTCAAATTGCATCAACTAAAGCAAACGGCAAATCAGTGCAAACACCAATACGTATTATTAGTACAATAGGCAAACCAGCAACGCAAACGGTCACGGTCACCATAGGTAATTTCTGTCACTGTGTTAAATAATTACTATCACGTACAATAAAAAATACTAAAGCTCTATTTATATGTACAAGTTCTTGCAGCAAAAACAAAGCAGCTTTAAAGGTCTTGCAGGTGCAAATTATTCACATGGAATTCATGCTATTTAATTTAATTCATACACTTGAATGCACTTGGACGTCGCGAATTTTTTTGGCATCTGCAGTTTGATTGGTCAATCGGAATGTTTCTATGAAAATATTTACAGCGGCAAGTATTTCGTGCAAGTTGCAGCTGCGAGTTCTCGCTGCAAAAACTTGCACGTGTGAATGGGGCTTAAGCGTCACAACATATATTGAGGTAAGTGCTGTTTTCAAGTAAATGACATTCAAATAAATTTTAGAACACGGATGTTTACTTTCCGTTAGAAGTATATACACATATATACGTTCTTCACGATTAATAACCTTATAAAGCCAATGCTTTAAATTCAACCGAAAAACCATCTCACGAATATATATTTAGCCCCAAACTTCCCCACTGTGAGCTACTCAAACACAGCCAGCTAGCAAAAGTACCTACCTATACCAAATGTTGCGGATGCCCACGTCACACCCAGGGTGCGACCGGATATCCGATTCAATATTCGCATCCGGTTCCTTTATCCAGTCAATTAATATCCGGTCGCACCCTGGTCACACCCCCCTGCTATAACAATGAGTGCATACGTAATACATTTAAACAACAATATACAACTTGTCTAATTTCGAGTAGTACAAAACACATCAGCACGCGTTACATTTTTGTCTCATCACAATTTTGGAGCGAGGGGGGAAGACATTCCGTGCATCGTTGAAAGTAATATTATAAGACTATCGGTGTGAATTTACTCACCGAAGCAAACTGAACAAACATGCAACGTTTACCATCCGGGCTGCCATAAACGACAAACAGCCCAAAAAACGCAACGTGCGCCAGATGCATTCATTTCTACACAGAATAATGTATCCAGTAGTTGCATACTCTTGTTAAACGACTGGCCATCAACACTTGCAGGAAGGAAATCAAAGCAACCGGCATCCAACTCATATTTGCACATTCCAAACTCAACACTTGGGTATCTATGCAATATATAAGTGCGGCAAGGGAAAAAACCCAAATTCGCCGAAATAATTTTTAAACCGCTGTAATTTCGCAGTCAAAACAGCTAAAGTATTGATCTCTATATCAAACAAAATGAATGACTAGACTAGATTACCACTAATCAGTAACAGATACTTAGTAAGCTCAACAAATTATACGTACCTACTCCAGCCCGGCTGAAAAGTTGCGAATAGTCTCGGTGCGAAAAACCGCAGCTAACAGCTGGTCTCCTATATATATACCGTCAGCAAATAGGTTTAAATACTTTGAATCAAACGTGCTTAAATTCTGATTTTAAATAATTGTCAGCTGTATACATATATACGTATTAACCGCCGTTGGCTAAAAATAACAACTGAACAGGAACTGGAACAACTTGATCGACAGCTTCCGGAACCGAGAAGCGTCATAACGCGACAGACGAAAAGATTTTAAATACATATACATATGTACATACATATATACGTAAACAAGCTGTAGGTATACACCACATACATACGTATATTAACCAAACCATGGTATCTAACACAGTATAGTGGTACGTACGTACTACGGCATTTCGCTGACCCCCAAATACTCGTCGAGCCGACACTTTTTCGTAAAGCTTAGGCAGTCTTAGGTGGGTTTGACCAACAAGATGTCGTGGCCGACAGGTTGCCCGGTATATATAACAGATGTCGGAGTGACCAGTTATTGGAGATGGTGAAATATTCAGGTTACGCGTTACTTACCGGGCGACGAATCCTCGTAGATTCATTACTATCCAAATCTAACTACGGACATGCGTAATTCTACACAAAAGCAATTATGTAAATTTAGAGTATACCTAATAATTGGTATTCAAGTAACCCATAACCAGCTCAAAATGCCAAGACTGAGCCAAAAATACAAAGCAATGGAGGGCACGCGACGATTTCGCATAACCGACCAGATAAGCGTAAATATTAAGAAAAAAAAACAAAATTTCTTCGATAACTATGACTTTGACAAAAAAAAAAAGTTTTTCACTGAAACGTAAAAACAACAACTTACCCCCAAATCGCAACACTTATCCACAAATCTGAGCGCGGATCACAGCAAAGCGAAACAGACCGTGTCAGAAACCGTTTGCCAGCACCAAAAATTGCATTTGAATGCCTATTCGATTTAAACGTTCCAATTTTCAACGCAGCAAATCAACGATACCGCGCACAAATAGCAATTGCAATAATATCATTTAGTTCGATATCTAACAAATAATAACAGCCATAATTTGCAATGATATGAATCAATGATAGATAGGTATATATAAGCTGAAAGTTAACTAAGCACGTATGTATGTGGTGTACAGGTGACCCCTGGGCACGGTGCAACCGGAATTACAATTCAGCGGAACCGGAATTTGGAAAATTTACCGGAAACGGCAAATAAACTCGAACAAAATCCGCCTGATGCAAAATTCTAGCAGCATCTCGTACCAGCATACTACAACGAACTCAACTAAACATTTATTTCAACTGCCCATGCCAATTCAGAAACCGCTGGTTAATTAAGCATCACCCGAACCACAATCCATAGAAGACCTAAACGCCTACCACAACCCTTTTTAGGGAACATATTAGTCGTTACAAAATAGACCCAAATTCGCCATCAGATACTAAAACCGTTTCTAACATCCACACAAAACACAACATTGACAGTCATTATTTTTTCATGAAACCAATTAACTATAAGCTTTCTTTAAAGGAACCTTATACCATTATATATCTAAATATATAATATATACATACATATATTATATACACACATATGTAAACATAATCTGCCAAAGGGACGTATACAAAGCGAAACTGAGACGTTCCCTTTGACAAGTTTTGATACAAATTAGTTCCTAAATATCAAAAATTCTGCCAGGCTACAACTGGGCCATCCCATATTTCAAAATTAAATTCTGGTTACACTGCCTGCTGAGTCAACAATTGCTAAGCTTACCATAACACAAAGACCGTACCAATATAATGGACAAAACAATATTGAGTCATACATTCCGATATCTTTGACCATTAAACTTTAAAAGCTCTAGTCCAGCTTCAATCTACGTGTGCCGGAAAATCCCGGTCAAAAATTGACCATAGCTCAAGACGTATTTTACATCATACCATAACCCCCTCCCCCCCGGGCACACACACACGGAACAACTATTGCTAACATATACATAAATAATGTTCGATATACTTCTTATTTTAGCAGACCCACCACACAAACTGAACCATTTAAAATAATGTTCTAATCCGTTTATTTCAAGACATATATATTCAGTTTTGGTAATTACATTTGCAGAAACCGGTCCACGGCACAGCCCACAGCCCCACAATGCACACACTCCACGCGACTAAAACTGAATTAATTATATCTAACGAATTAAATTTCCGTACGTTCAGCTCAAAAGCTTTTGTCGAGAAAGGAAACCGCAGTTCTATAAGTGCGCATAAATTAGAAGCAAAGTTCTATAGACGCCGAAACAGGAGAAGTCGAGAGTATAAAATGGCAGAAATTTGGTGATAACGCAAAATACCTGGGTGAAACCGCAGGTGAAAAAACACCGGAGCCGGAAATCAACGAATTTTTCCGAAGCCTGAAGTGAGGTTGAATTATGTTCTAGTTAAACAATGTTTAATTTCTTAATTTTAACAAATATATGTAATGTTAAATTTTTGGTTTTAATGGTTATTTTTATACTGCAGTGACCCGAATATGGGGGTACTGATATTTATTTGGTCTCTCCAGAGGGTACCTCCCTGTTATTCAGTTTGTAGCAAAATTAGGTAGTAAAAATGGTGGTCAAACCAATATCTGCGACATCTTGTTTGGTTTTACGTTAAGTTTCTGGGAAATTTTGAAAATTCCTCCAATAGGAGTCCGTTAGTGGATATTCGGATCACTACAGTATATAAAATAGTAGACTGACCAAGTTAAGTACGCTAATAAATTATATTAAATAGCACATTGGTCTGCGACATATATACCTAACGGAAAAGTTTTTCCATACTCAAAACAGTGTTTCAATCCGCTGAAAAGTTTTAGTATAAAACAAGACGAAAAACGTCAACCTGTCGTGCTGTCACAAACATAAACAAAATACATATAAAATAAGGAAATTCTTCTTTTTGCTCAATTCATGCTCAATCGAGCACAATAAAACCTAAGAAGCATGTTACAATTTACTATGCTAATTAAAAACAATAACAGAACAGAGGAAACTAAATTAATCGCTTCTCAAACAGAGTTGACTTTCAGCAACACAGCGCAATGTGTGTATGCATAGTAAAATAATGCACATTAATACCAGAGTGTAACCAGATATCCGTTTCCGTTTCCAGCAAAATAATTGTCCGTTTCCGTTGTAAAAATGACGGAAGTCATGTTATATTGTTGTTCAAAATTAGTTATAAATCATGCATATATCTCGCAATTTTTTGTTACAGATATGCTGCAGCGTTTTTCACCTTCCGGTTACGGTAAATTTTTACCCGAATTAAAAATTCCGGTATTAAATTTTGGCCGGTGGAAATTAAGATATTTACTAAGAATGACGACAAAAATTAAGTATTTCATTCGTATAGCATATAAACCGTGACAATCGCCGAAAATAAACCATCGAAGGTAAATTCGTTTCTGTGGATTATGAAAATCTAAAACACAGCAGATAAAGTGAATACCAATCTCCAATTAGGGTATTCCAATAATAATATTGCTAAACAGAAAATTAAAATTAATATTTTTCGGTAGCATGTATTTTTCATTTTCCGGTTCAGCTTCCGTTTCTGGTAATTTTTTCAACTCCGGTTCCGGTAAATTGTAAATTCCGGTTGCACTTTGGCTGCAATTGTCGGAAATGAAATAAGAATTTCGAAATTCAGCCAAAGTCGCAACTATTTCGACGCTTCGCCATTTTTTCTTTAAAGTTTTTCGAAAACTGGTGAATATATGCACGTCTCAATTGTGTTGGCAGGAAAAAACACTTGTTAAGACTTTTATACTTCAGTATCCGTTTTACGTTTCCGTTTTATTTTGATCACTATCCGTTTCCGTTATTTATACTATTCGTTTACACCCTGCACAATACACCGTGTATAACTATTAACGCCTATACATGCAGTACACAAAAGTAGGTTTTATATGAAATCGCAAATTATTCATGTGAGAAATAGTTACAATACTTTCAACACCTTTTGCCACCTTTGTTTTGCAAGAACTTTACCAAAAATCGAAATTAGAAATAAGTTTCAATAAAAACATTTCTCCACCGTTTTGATTACCGTTCTACCTACTTAAGAATGGCGATATAAGCCAAAGATGACATTTTAGCAAAGTTTCCATCGTTTTCATGATCTGGAAAGCCAATCACTATCGCAATGCACTGTAACTTGCAAAACGAACTTCCAACATTTTCAGTTTGTAGACGCCAATATTGGTTAATGTATAGAACAGGGTCGCAACAGTAGTATAAACATATTCCTAAGCCTTTACACCCAAGGCCTGCAAAAAATTACTTAAAAGCTTAAACTTACTTTATTGCAGTCCCGAAGAAAAACGTTTCGCCCGTGATCTTTATATGGGAAAAGCAGCTATACTGTTTCGAAATAATGTTAACTATAGAGGCCTACCAACTGAGCCTAAACGAAAGCCTAAGCCAAAACATAAGCCCAATCGTAAACTTAAGCTTCCCAATCTCTATATTCTCCAGTCCACTGTTTCTCAGCGGGCACACCCTATAATTAACATGGACCCTTCTTCCGAACATATGAGCAAATACTAGGGATGTGCCGATACCAAAATTTTTGCCGATGCCGATGCCGACTCCAACTTTAGTACAACATGCTTAATAAACAGATAGGATACTACATTATATCATTATATGAAGACTTAAACCCTACCCATCATAAACGATTATAATTTTAGACGAAGAACGGTTCATTCCAATTCAATTTTTCAAACACAAACGCAAGAAAGATATCAGTTTTCCTAACCGTACACACTGATATGCGCCCAGAAATAAAATTGGTAGCACTCAAACTGACTGTTAAATGTGCAAAAAGTATCGGCAAAGAATCGGCATTTTTTTTGCAGTGCCGATACTCACGAAAACTGCCAATTATTATCGATGCCGATTAATCGGCACATCCCTTGCAAATACGCTTGCATCCGTCATAATTTGCTGCTACGCGTTTTTCGACCGCTTTCCACCCGGAACAGACGCTTCCATCGCTTGCGGTCCTTTCTCGATATATTCTTTGATTTCTAACGGATTTTGCATAAACGTTTTCGGCAGTGGACCTCGTCCAGCACGTCTAAACCGCTCAGCGTCCCTTCTAGCGATATCCGCCACCTCAGCTGCAATCCGCGACGTCTGATACTGTTCTTTGATTTGCTTGAAAATATTTCCTTTCTTCGCAGTTGCAGGAGCAGCCGGAGCGACCCGCTCCGGTATTCCCAACCGTTGCCTTACACCATCAGTTCGCATCAACTGCGCAACCCCCAGCGAAATCGCATTACTCGCCACCCAATAACACAACACCGCGGACGGAAATCCTTTGATCAAGAAAAACATCACAAACGGCATTGCTCGTACTGCATATTTAGCATTTCCCATCGAGTCAACATTGAATCCAATCTCAGACCCGAGCTCAATTACCGCCCACACTGAAGCGCACGCCAAAAACGGCAGGGCAAACGTCGGATCAGGCACTGTTAAATCTGTAAACCACCACAGGCCACCCGTTTGCATGCCTTCAACTCCGTGAACAGCCATTGATCGGATCGCCAAAAAATACGACACAAATATTGCACCTTGAACAAACATTACCCCAAACTGACGCCCGAATTTGACTCCATGCTCGTCCAACACCATTTTCAACTCAATATTGTGTATTGCAACCTTCTGCTCGTCACCTCGCCTCCGCGCCCGCTCAATTTTCTTTTGTATCTCGCGCATTTTTGGCGTCACATTGTGCATTTTCGCTGAAAAACGTTGCGCTTTGATCATTACTGGAAACGTAAACGCACGAATAGCAACCGTCGCAACGACTATGGTCAGCCACCAAGGCATGTCGACGCCAGTGTGAATTGCGTCTAACGCGTGTTGAATCCATCCTACAGGCGTCCAGTACGATCCGAGTCCGAGGCCGACGAGCGAATGGTCGGCAACGGCCGAAATAACTTCATCCGGCACCGCTTCCGGTATTGGAGGCGGCTCCGGAATTGTAACAGTTCTCTCAGCGCTGATTTCGCCTGCTATTTGAGTCACAGTTTCAACAGTTGAAAGGCAGCGAACCGAAGTGTGGCAATTAAAATTGGTACATTTTCTTCTATTATGATCCGGTGCCAGGGCTAAGCTACCGGATGCCGATATCATTGGAAAAGCGAATAGCTGATCACGCTGTGGTCTTTGCCGGCGGTCATACAAACGAATCCTCGCTGCATTTCGCATTTGACCGGCCACACAAGTCACAGTTCGCAAAGAACCGTCATCAAAGCCACTACGCGATTTACAAATTATTTGTTGAATTTGAAGCGTACAACTTGCGTTACAAACCGTTCTATTGTAAAGATGGCGTAACCGAAATTCGTTCGACAACACTTGCAACACGTACTGCTTCGAAGTAGATGCCGAACTAGTGTGAACACAAATTCTATTCATTTTAATCTAAAATGACATAAAATATTACTAATGAATATCTGTATATATCAAAACATAACACAATAATACCATTTATTTTAAAGTGTAATGCAAAAAGTGCCAAATACATCCGCACGGTAATTCAAAAATTCAACTCTCACGTGTATATCTTAAAGTAATTCGATCTAGCGAAATCGATCTTCGATTATGAAAAGTTTATACCGACAATCTTACTGCTGTTTTTTGTTGTTCCTTGACGTTTGTGGACAAGCCTACTGTAGTGACCCGAATAAGAGGGGGTCCCCATTTTGAGTCCCAATCAATAGGAATGTGTATCCCTAATAAGAGTCCGTAAGCGGATAGAGTCTGTATCCCTAATAAGAGTCCGTAAGCGGATAGAGTCCCTAAACCCTAATTAGAGTCCATAAATGTCAACTATCCTTAATTGTAGCGCACAAATGACTCCATGACCAAATAATTTGAGTTTGAAACTTTAAGGCTAACTTAAATTTTGAAAGTACATTCCTAAGTATAACCTTAAGTGCGATCGGACGTAAAAATACCAGAGCCGGCGCTGGATAAAGTTTGTCCGAGACAGAAGTTATGTAAAACGTGACAACCTAGGTGAGTTAATGAAAAACGTCGCAAACAAAACTGCAGACCCTACTTTAAAATCAAATCCAAACAAACTGATTTTGCTCAAACCAAATCTCTATGATTTTATAGATCCGACCAAGCATTACAGTTTAAAAATGTCACGTTCATTTCGGCTTACACCTTTAGTACAATCAGAAATTTGTAAGCAGGTCTTTTAAAATTGCCTTCGTTTTCCAACGGCAGCCTTTTTGGGCTGGGCTTGATCGCGGGACCCAAGAGCGCTAAGCCCGGCACTTCTTATAATACAGAATCTCCAACATATCAGCTCTGTTTAATTTGCACACGACTGCATTACAGGAAATAACGCAATCCATGAAAAATTTAATATAAAACAGCATCTTATCACTGCTTAGCATAATCAACGATAACCAAGAAAAGTTCATGACGAGACCTGCGGCCTATGTTACTTTTAAAATTTTTTCCAGTAAATCTTATCGTGGTTTCTAATATAGGATAAAATTACCCACCAAAACAATAACAGTGACCAAAACTTGCGCAAAAAATATTCTTGTGCTTCATAGTTCACAACTCCATATACCCCAAATTGCAGCAAAATGCCGACAAACGATAGCGAGGAGCGTAGCAGTAGTATAAGCCAGGGTGCGAGCGGATATCCGGTTCCGGTTTAAGCTATTTTTAACTTATGTTAGCGAGCGAAAGTTAAACGCATTTTTGGATTAATTAATTTCCGTTTATCAACAGCAATTATAAATTTTATAACAGACAAATGACTTGAGCACGCTTAAAATGCAGCAAAAAAATAAATTATTTAAATTCAATATCCATATCCGGTTCCGGAATCCGGTAAATTAATATCCGAACGCACATTGGTATAACCTAACCCTAAGCCTCATCATACGGATAAGCCTAAATCTAAGCTTAACAAAAGAATTAGACTTACTCTTAAATTACTCGATGCAGTCCCGCGGAAAAACAACACGCACTGCAATGCAACATGATCCAAAATAGACAATTAAAACTTAAATAAAACCGTATTCAAGTCTCAACTTTGACTTCACTTTTACACCGTTCAATCCATTCCCTGACTACAGGATCATTAGCTTTTTCAGTCATCAAAAACTTCTCATACTCTCGACGTATCACTGCAAAAGCTTCCCTGGTCGCATACGGAAGTCCAGTAACTGGATCTTTATACCGGGCAGGCAGTCCAGTCACAACACAATAAGATGGCAGCGGGTACCTATATGATTTGCGCTTGAGCGAAGCACGCGTCAACTGAGGACACGCGCGTTCAAACGTTAATGCGTCCGAAAACACTACAAAATTTCTCGAATATTTTAGTTCCGATTCGTGTCGACCAGGACAAGCACTCTGAACATTTCCAGGCTTTGTAACATCTTCACTTGGAACATCTGGATTTACTATGCTGCTAAGGCCAGTTGGTTCACAAACAGACCCGGTTATACCACCGCTCACACCTGATTCACCAAGAGAAGAAGCAACCTGGTCGGGTGGCCTAAACTGAGAATCGGTTTGAACAGAATCTGGATGCGGAAATATCACCGATCCAATACGATGTGACAGATCAGAAGGTGTGGGTAGAGGCACAGCTGACACGTTATCCGTCCCAGGCGCGGATGTGCCTTCATACATGCCAGCCATAGGATATGGTGAAAATCTGTAAAGTCAACAACAGTACTACATCCAAAACAAAAAGTGGAAACTTGAAAGAAGTAGAAATAAAATTCCAGAATTATGTCAAAATGTTATAATCAACGAATTCTTTAAGTTCTGTCATTGACCAAATATGCAAAACAAGTGTAGACAACAAAATTTACATTATTATTCAAAAATTAACAGAAAAACTTGTTTTCTGGAAAACACTACTTAAACAAATCTCTAATAGCCAAAGTGTTGTGAATAAATAAAATAAAAAGACACATGCGTTCTAAAAGTTAAATGCGGACAGTGTCAGCTTTAAAAATGAAAATATTGTCAATAAACTCACTGATCATCAATATCAATTAATGGCATCAAACATGAATAATGAGATATCGTTGGACCGACAATCTGGCGTTTTTTCATATTTTTAGCACGAGCAGCTTTCCGTTCAAGCTCAAAACGTTCGTGTCTCTCTAAAAACATTAATTTATTCACAACACCTTCACAACAACTGTTGTAAGACATATTACATTTTTTGGCGAATCTAAGCAAAAGGGAGAGTTGACATTGGTAGACAACATAACTCAGTCAAACCACAACTAACGGTGCAGGTTATCAAATCAGTAAGTCACTAAAGCCATGGAGGAACCGTTTATAAAAATGGGCAACGAACCAAAACCTGCAGTTGACGTCGCAACAAAATTCCGCTACAAATCACGGACGCTCCTATACTTTTCAACTTAGAGCTGTTCTGTCAGCTACACACAGACATGATGCATTTTTTATTAGAATGTTATCAAATACCTAATAATGAGGCCGGCCATAACACTCATACCTTTTCTTTAGTACTATCCGCCTTGAGTCAACGAGCCAGCACAGATTAACGATTTACTAAACTAGACCCAAGCAAACTTTTATGCACTCAACACGCTGGACTCAGGTCGGATTTTGAAACAATTTTGCTCGCACCCTACCTTAGCTCTACCCCAGCTACAGATAAGTACGTCTTACGAACCAAGCGATCGCAAATTAATCTTTTCCGTCTCGACTGCTTCCCGAAGCCGTTCTTCTTGAGTCATCACTCGGGCTGCAGCCTTCCGTTTCCGCTTTAGCCGTAAACGTCGCAACCGACGATTCCGCTCATTTTCTACATCAACTTTTTCATGCTCAACATCTGATCCTTCACCCCCAGCGCCACCACTACCGGTAGATTCGCGATCTCGACGAGTTGCGATTGTTGAAGCGCGAAGCTTAAGCCCTGCAACTATAGCAACATTAATTGAAGCATAAATATAATTTTCGAATGTCAAAGTCGAGTTCATTGATACTACGTAGTTTTTAAACTGTTAAGCTTACAATTTCCAATCAAATCCTAAAGCAGTAGTACCAAAATTAATTAAACCTTAAGAGTATGAGTTTTTTGTACTACGTTCCGGTGTATGGAGGAACTTTTAAATCTTTCATTTTACAATTTTCAATCATGCACCGTATTTCACAGTCACCAAAGTCAATTATGACCAAATATGCTTGAAGCAATCTGTTATATACAGCGCAGACCTGCAAATAGAGTACGGCGGTACTTCGTTAACAAGTCTAACTTGTTATCGAAACATCAGTCCAAGATTCTTTTTGTCGATTGGCAGCGGTGTTCTAGGTCGTTTAATATTACGAATTACAAGCCGAATGTAAAGACGTAGTAGAAATACCAAAACGGATAGTGATCAAGATAATAGAAACAGAAATTGAAGTATTTTTAGTTACTACAATTCAGGTATGCAAATATTCACCCTGCTTTCAAAATTTAAAAAAATACGGGATGCACCCCAAACTGTTTGAATTTTGGATAAATTTCACTACTAAAATGCACATATATTTTTTTTACTGGTCGCGAACATCCCGCTACATTCTAATAACAAGTTTTACCTGCCATAGCGCCATCTTCAAACCGAACCCTAGGCTCCGAAATCCTGGGTTTCTTCGGGGCAGAAGGCCTTGAAGAATCGGTCTTTTTGAACACTGGTTCCTATATTTGAAGTAGGCAATACAATTTATTTCTAACATAATACCGATACAAAGCCATGTAATGATTGTTTAAAATTGGTCAATTCGCCTGCTTTTGTTTTACACTTACCGTATTTGAGTTTATTTATAACAAATTTCAATCGAACACTAAACTTATTCAAATCATTTTTCCAAGTGATGTCTAAGCAACGGATTTTATTTCGAATCTCTCTGACTCAGGGACGTGCGCAGAATTTTGATTCGAAGAACACAAGAATAGCAATTTGAATTTCATGTCATTTTAAGGGTCGACGGAGTACCTAAAATTAACGTAAAATTTCCACACAGTGATAAAATTGTACGGGCGCAAGGTTTCCGCGTTCGGCTATGTTCAGACCCTAAGATCGAACATCCTACCTTATACGCTTTAGTAACAACTCTGCGACTTGCTCCTTTCCGTTTACGGTTATCCTCGTCATTGTCAGAAGCCGTTTCATCATCGCCATGTTCATTTTCATCGATATCAAAGTCTAAAATTAAACATTATCGGCATAAGTTGGTTGGGTTTACAACACGACAGTCAGGGTGCAACCGGAATTCCGGTTCCGGCATTTTTTCACCTTCCGGTTCCGGTTCCGGTAAATTTTTACCGGATTTAAAAATTCCGGTATTATAATTTGGTCGTTTTCTTAACTTTGCTAATTTTTAAGAATCTGTTTTGAAAGCCACTTGTACTCCAAATATAAGCCAATGATGATGGATTTTACTTCAGTCGACGACGAAAATCTAAAATACAACAAATAAAATAAATACCTATGTTCGACTAAGGTCATTTCACAAATAATAGAGCAAAAAATAAGAATAAAATGAAATTTTTGGTGAAATGCATTTTTCACTTTCCGGTTCCGTTTCCGGTTCCGGTAAAATTTTCAAATTCCGGTTCCGGTAAATTGTAATTCCGGTTGCACCCTGACGACAGTATATATACATTTTCTTGGAGCTGAAAAAGAAGCGCATTTTTGCAAGGTTTCGATCTCACCACTCATGGTCAACAGACTCTCAGTCAAACATGCTAACACTAAGCCTAGTTGCTTGCCTCAGAAACAGGCGCTGAGTTTTCACGTTTTTATGCCTAATAGAAACCTCAACATTTGCATGACATGTATCACCACGGTTCATCCATGCATTACGGTTTTTTGCATATGAAGGCACCTACGGTTTTTTGCATATGAAGGAACCTACGGTTTTTTGTATATGAAGGCACCTCCGGTTTTTTGCATATGAAGGCACCGCAAATGCTTACTGCTTCTAGTCTCGGTTCCAAACCACCGAGACTCAAAAAAACGAGACCGACACCGGCCAAATACCGAGACTTGCCGAGACCGAGGCTCCCATTCCTGTTGATGTGTATAACTCGCAAGCCAAGTATCTGGTTGGTATGCTTGACAGTTACATTCCTGAAAGCGAAAAAAGTCCCAAATTGAACTGCAACATGCCACAATAATACCTGATTTTAAACTTAAAAACACATTTTGAACCCCCTCCTTGGGAATTTTGTACAATGGGTTTTAAACACGGTTTTATTTTGCAACACAACAACCCCTTCTTCGAAATTTTCATAGAACGTACATTCCCCGCCCTTTTCCAATTAGTATTTTGCCGAATACGAACGGAGTAGTTTATTTATGTTCACGCTCATGCGTACATACGTACCAGAATCTACCGAATCTTCATCAGAGTCTACTGGGCTGGCAAATTCTCTGTCATCATCTTCATCCTGTGTTGTAAAACATACCAAGTTACTACAGGTCAGTACATGAAATAGTGCAAAATGTACGTACCTTTAAATGTCAGTTAGCACTGATGGAGCAAATAGATCAAATTCTGCTAGGCTCTAAGCATGACAGATATTAATGTTTCAAGAATATAGTTATGATACTACAGTGCAGATTCGAAGACAAAACCCAAACACTAATGAAACATTCGGAGCGAGTCTATGATTTAATGCAACCACCGCAGTCGTAGCTGTCAGAACTGCACGGTCGGGACCACCCCTTCCTCCGAAGTACTAAGCGCGCTACCCATTACACCACGCGGCCGATATCCTAATTTCCTCTGGTGGTATATGTGCGCGAGTATGTGTATGTCTCAACATTACACACTCTGCACATACACAAGCCGCGTATACGCGTATACTCTCAGTAGCGTAAGAGTTGGATACTATGAAGACACATAAGACTATTCATGAGATATACCGGCACAATTTTCTTTGCTCAGCATTAAGTGTGAGCAAACGTGCTCACATCAAATGCAAAGCTTACTCCGTAAAATCCACCATACGTCGTTTTGTAAAACTCATCTTCCTCAAAATTTTCGAGCAGCTGTGCAATTTTACTGCCCGCGTTCACCCGTTTTTCACGCGTGCTAGCAAGCATTGCTAATCTAAGTTACTATTATACCTATATGTCGTACTGACGTTGAAAACGTTAAGGACAACATACAGATGTAAGCATTCGAAACATGTCAGTTATTTTCGGTAAACATGTATCGTGTTTAATTCTAGTTGGACCCTAGTGGAGACTATCGATATACACCGCGTATAAGTTTACTTCGCGCGAATCATGGCACACAAAAAGCATTGTACATGTACAGCAGAGCGAATGACCGCATCTTAGAACGAAAAATGGAGGTAAAGGTCTGGATTCAAACTTTCCCATTCTTATGTGGAAAATTTGACTTCCTAAAACATTACTTAAACTAGCTACTGCACTAAAAGAGTTCGATATTCGGTTTGTAATGAGCGAAGAAACCAATGCAATTCTATTCTAAACTTCAATAATTCAAGACACCTAAGGTAACCGTGATACTAATTTTGGAACGTATTTCTTAAATCAGTTTTTGTGAGGGCTCATGCAGCAAACTGAGCACTTGCGTTTTAAATCCCTATTTAAAAGCGGTATTGTAATTAATTCTTCATCATTTATATCAGTATACGTTGCAAAAATAAAAGCATACTGAACAGAAATTGCTCAATGCTCAAGAATTAGGACGAAGAACGTTATATAATATAATGCAGTTGGCAAGATTGAAAGCCCAGTAATTTCGTAGCTAGGTGGTAGCAACTTGCACGATTCTGTGGGTGTCCCGTACAAAAGTCCGGTTGACAAGTGACCGCCTGGACAATGTGGGTGTCCCGCACAAAAGGCTACCTGACAAGTGACCGCCTGGACAATGTGGGTGTCCAGCACAAAAGGCTACCTGACAAGTGACCGCCTCGATAAAAGACTGCCTGGACAAAAGGCCGTCTGGTGAAAAGACCGCGTGGACAATAGGCCGCTATAAGCATAAGAGTCATGCTTGTCCGTTATGTGCACATGCAATAGAGTGCAGTGCGCTGTATGTATGCTACCTGGCAGCATATGGTCGACACATAATAGTTGACGAAAAATCCAGTTGGACAGGCGGGCTGCGTGGCGCAGTGCCTCAAAATTTTGAAAATCGAACGGTGCCACAAAATTCGCCCTAGTTCAGGGCTAAAACGAATATTTGCAAATTTTAAGATATGTAACTTGACAGTTTTGTGTGTCGTTTGTGTGTTAATTTGATTTGTGTGCGTTTGTATTGCGGTTGTGTTTGCGTTGTGAGTGACTATATTTGAGGAGGTTTGTGATCGCCGAGGGCTATCACGAGTTTCAAGGAAGGGGCTGACACGGGATAGCCCTGAGCTATAAGAGATTTCTCTTATAGCCCAAGGCTATCACGAGGTTATTTTGAAAATGACCTCGTGATAACCCTGGGCTATAGCATATTTAGTGGCGCCTTTGACAACATTATTGTGAACGGCGCATAAGTTGGGTATGCTGGGGTACGACACTTTTTAGTTCTGGGTTCTCCGCAGCTCAAAATAAGGGACGCGCCCAGGAGGTTTCGATCTCGGTCGACAGATTATTAGTCCAGCGCGCTATCCACTGAGCCACGCCGCCTCACAATCAACTGCTATGTTTTGTTTTTATGTTCTTCAATGTTTTTACCGCTTCTGCATATGAAGGCACTGCATATGCATCAACGTTTTACCGATGTGCAGCATTATCATGATGTTATTTGTCTCTCTGCATTCGCGTGTCACATTCACTTAAGGATCCGTAGGCTGAGAGTTCGATCCCCGCTCTGGAGGCCCGCATTTCCAGCTGCTTAGTAGAAACGTATGATGTCCCAGTTTCTACCTATATTGACAGCCGCCTGAACAAAAGACCGTATAAACAAAAGACCGCCTGGACAAAAGACTGCCTGGACAAAAGGCCGTCTGGATAAAGAGCCGTCCGGGCAAGAGGCCGCCTGGAAAAAGTACCGTCCGGACAAAAGACTGCCTGGACAAAGACCGTCCGGACAAAATACTTCCTGGATAAAAGACCGTCCGGATAATAGACTGTCTGGACAAAAGATGAATTTTCTACCGATCCTGCGGAGTTGGTAGCCGTCATACAGGAGTGGCTGCGCTGCACTCCTGGTCATAAGTTTTTCGCCTAGGAAAATGAGAAGCCTCTGTGCTATACATTGGCCGATTTTGGTATCAACAATAAACAAAAAAGTTTGCAGCAGGGAGTAACCGGATCTCCGTTTGCGTTATCCTGATCACTATCCGTTTTCGTTATTATTACTAGCCGTTTACACCCTTGTTTGCAGGGTTTGTATTGCCCATTCGAATCGCTCTGCCTGTATTAGCGAGTCTTTGTTTGAAAGACCTTGGCTTAATACAACGGCTAATTAGTAATTACTACACCATTACTAATTTTTAACATATACGTAGAAAACCGATAAACGCAAAACTAATCTTTTCGTCCATGCGGTTTTTTGTTTAGGAGATCATTTGTCCAGACGGCTTTTTATCGATCCGTAGCCAGAGGCACTACCACTGCGCCACGCAGCCCGCCTTGCAAACTGCTTGACTGTATGCTGCCGGCTAGCATACATACAGTGCACTACACAATATTGCATGTGAAGCAGGACAACAATGTCTCACATTCTTACATGTTCAACAAAACATTTGACTATAACTGAGCCATATCTGTAGGTTGCTTTGCCACTCTCCTATTTCTATTATTAAAACTAAACTAACCTTAAAACATCATAAACTACATTTAAGGTAGGTATAGACGCCGCTTCAAAGCTTATTTAATCTGGTTTAATGCGATGGCCGTTGTGCCGTAATGTTATTCAAACTTTGGCATTGCGTGTCCACTGAAATTACATTTTTGACGTTTTGAATGCTAAATTCGGTCGGGTCAACGGCTTTCAGAAGTTTCGCCGACAGTTTAGAAAGCAAGTTATACTTGCATGATTAAGTGTAACTTTTTGTTGAAATATACATTTATTTAAATACATAGGTAAGGGTCATTCTAGGTAGGATGGGTCGGAGCTTTAGACCTTTTGATTAAGCAGCTTGAAAAGCTGGATATAAGGTTTCGAACTAGCGACCTACTCACATGTTCATATGCACCCTTGTTCAACCGGTACCTCAAAATACAGGAGCCAGATATTCATGTGCATATTTAAACAAACCATTAAAATTAATCACCCTAATTTAGTACTACTAGCTATAATGTGATAGAATTTTAACAAATTGTAGGATTGACTAGGCGTCCGAATGTCCCAAAGTTCTTATTTTGATTATTTCGAACAAAATTCACAGCGTAAAGCCATTTTGCTCACAAATAATAGCATATATAATAAAAAGTTATGTGATACTTTTGAGCAATACGTCAATATCCGACAATGTCGAGTACTGTAGCCGGATGTCCATTTTTTGCAGGAGCCAGATATCCGGTTGTATTCTACTATATATGTGTTATTTACAGATACAGTATTACAATGGCAGTGTCGATAGTTTTGATTGGGTTTGCACTTGCACTAGCGGAAGTCGGAAATGGGCTTGATAACGGCCTGGCTCGCACACCACCTATGGGATGGCTGTCGTGGGCTCGATTCTTTTGCACCGTTGATTGTATACATCATCCTATGACGTGCATAAGGTAAGCGTGCTGCGTTTATTACTCACAGTTTTTGTAGTGCAATTTGAGTTTCTATTATATATTAGTATAATTAAATGAACAGATGTCTTATCAAGAATGTGGCGTACTTCGTTTCTTATCATAATGTTCTGCATTGTATTTCATGTTATCCCATGCCGCTGCTTATCTATTGTATTATTAGCACTTCAAATATCCTGCTTTCAGTACCAAGATGATCAATGTTGAGGTTTCGAGCCCTGTCTGAAAGCGACTTACAATGTTCCCAAAACCATAATTAAATGACGATTTGTACAATCTTCGCAATGGAATAATTTTGTCTGTTTTTCCCATCCCTCTAAAAAATAGAAAAAATTTCGGTTATTTTGATAATGCCCATTCGTTGCACTGTTTATATTCTTTGTACCACATAATATTGAAGGTTGCATAAATCTGCGTATTTTTATGTGCAGTTTTACTTTGGATTATATAATCGTTTCGCATATGTATTTTATTTTAACTTTTAAGCGAAAATTTGTACAAAGCAATGGCAGATCGATTGGTTTCGGATGGTTATGCTGCAGTCGGATATAAGCTGGTCAATATTGATGACTGTTGGATGGCTATGACTCGGGATTCAAAAGGACGTTTGCAGCCAAATTCAACGAGGTTCCCGCACGGAATTCCGGCTTTGGCGGATTATGTAAGTGGCATTGAGACATTATTTAAAGTGCTGGTGTTCATATTTCTTTCCCTCATTAATCTGATTCGTTTAACATTGTATTTTAACTTGAAAGCTGTATAATATTGTGTTAGATAGTGACTCGCAAGACCTTCACTTACTATTTATTTAGTCCATTTTGTGTTATAGTCAATTAGCAGTCATTCCGGGATGCATATATCATTTTTCAGTTCCTGTTTCGGTTCCTGCTCATGTCCCGGTGAAAAGCGTAATTCCTGTTCCTGCGTCCTGTCATATGTTGTTCTTGTTGGGCACTGTTGTTTTGTGTTAATTTTTGTTGTGTCGTTTCAGGTACACAGTAAAAATTTAAGCCTTGGTATTTATGAAGATTTCGGTACAAAAACATGCGCAGGTTACCCGGGAAGCGAGGGTCACTTGGAAACAGATGCTGATACGTTCGCGGCATGGAAAATTGATATGTTGAAACTTGATGGATGTAATTCAAAAACCGAGGATATGGATTCAGGTGAAGTTTAAAGCGAAACTGCAATATTTTTAGTAACGTAGGAAATATTGTAATATTTTGCTATAAAAATTACTCTCAGAATTCGTGAAGCTTCGTCGTAATTTGATAACGTGTATTATAATTTTAAAATAAATGCTGCGTATGATAATTTTCAGGCTATCCAGAGATGAGCCAAGCACTTTTAAAAAGTGGTCGAAAAATTATTTATTCTTGCAGCTGGCCGGACTATATCAGGGCCTCAGGACAGAAGGTTAGTGACATTAAACCCTGGAATCGTCTACAGTTTGACCAATCTTGGTAACTCGGGTCACATTCTTCAAATACAGTTCAATATTTGTCGCTTAAAAATATACTTGACACTTGTACATTTTCTTAGAAAGCTATCTTTGCTGTTGATTCATATTTTATGGGAAAAGATGTTTGTGTGTTTTTGAGAAATCAGTTACAGCCAGTTGTAGTGGGACTACATTTATTGCGCGAAGCTCGAACACAAGTAAGCAATTAAGGTAATATGCAAATTAGTTATTAGCCAACTATTCATTTATCGGTTTTGAAGGTTTGTGAACAATTTCAGATTCCTCACACCCAAAAACCCTTCAGTCCCCTAATAATTATTAAAATAATTTAAAAAATCTTAATTTTGTCTTGTCAAGTAAACTAACATGCAAATTAGCTATTAGCTAACTATAAAGTTATCGATTTTAGAGGTTTTTAAACAATTTATACAAATTCCTCGCACCTAACAGCCCTTTAGTGCTGAATTATATTGCTTTTTACCTTAATAATTAGTGAAATATTGTAAAAAGTCCTAATTCAGGCTTATAAACTATGCTCATATGCAAATTATCTTTTAGCTAACTACTCAATTATCGGTTTTGGAGGTTTGTAAACAGTCTATGCAGATTCCTCGCGCCCAAAAACACTCTAATTCGGAAATTAAATTGCTTCTAACTATAATAATTAGTGAAATATTGTGCAAAGTCCTAATTTAGGCTTAATTAAATATGCAAATTAGCCTGTAGCTACTAAACAGCTTGCCATTTTAAAACCCCAATGCGAGGTTAACACTCCAAGATAATTGGCTTTCAAACAGAAAAGGTTTATCAAAATCGGTTCAGCCGTTCCTGAGATTCTTTTCGGACGGACAGACAGACCAAGGGACGGACGAACATCCACCTTTCGACCCCAGAGTACAAAACATAAAACGCTTCGCGAGACTCCGAGCTTCGCTCAATAAGTAGGAAAACTTTGTCCAAGAGAATTCAATCTGAAATTATCTTGCTGAAACATTGGGCACTCCTCGAATTTGTTTGTTTTATTTTAGCCCAACTACGCTGCTGTTGCGAAAAATTGTAATTTGTGGCGTAACTACAACGATATTTCCGTATCGTGGAACTCGATAGCTTCAATTATTGACTACTACGATCATAATCAGGATACGCTAATTCCAGTGAATGCACCGGGACAGTGGAATGATCCAGATATGGTAAGATGATATCAGTTATGGGGTTCATGATTCAAACCCCAATCCTTTGTGATTTGTGTAAATAGATTTCAAATACTTTGTCAGTTTGTAACACAAAACCCACTTTAGAAATTTTTATAGACCGCATCCCCTCTTCCGTTTCAAAAATACTGGCACGCCCATGGTTGATTTCGTTGGGAAACTAAGATTTTTACCTTAATCAATTCAATTATGAAGGGTGCTAAGATCGATATGAATATTTAAATATTTTGTACAAATATAAATTGATTGAGTCTAGCAGGGTGAAATCGGAATTCTGATTCCGGAAGAGAAATCCGAAATTTTTCGACGGATTTCCTGTATCTTGGCGTTGATAATTTTAAGTTTCAAAACGTAAAGTTGATCTTCTTGACAAATATTTTATCCTTTTGTTATACAGTTGGAAGGAAAATCCAGTATGTTTACTTTCCGACTTCTATTCCATTTGCAGTATTTTTAATTCTTGTAATTGTAACTTAATGATGCTTCGATTACTTTTTCAACCAACCATCTATGAGGTTTAATATATAAGGAGTTAGCATGAGACATATTTTGTCCTAGCTCAAACTGTGCGGTGCGGTCGCACACTAAATTCGAGACTAAGATACGTAAAATACTACACGTTTTTTTAGTAATTTCAATATG
Source organism: Enoplolaimus lenunculus (assembly GCA_030248215.1). Taxonomy (NCBI): domain Eukaryota; kingdom Metazoa; phylum Nematoda; class Enoplea; order Enoplida; family Thoracostomopsidae; genus Enoplolaimus; species Enoplolaimus lenunculus. The sequence continues at coordinate 22,571 of JASANG010001155.1, forward strand.
CAGCTTGACCTTTTGCTCCTCGAACGTATTAAACTGCACACGTGGGAAATAATTCAAGGTACCTAGCTTTTGTTCAGCCGTTTTCAGATTGTAGTTGGCAATCCGCAGATTACTGCCGACCAAGCACGTGCTCAAATGACAATTTGGTCAATTTGGTCAGCGCCTTTATTAATGTCAAACGATTTACGATTTATTCCGCCGGAACACAAACAAATTTTACAAAATCGAGCTGTTATCGCTATTGATCAAGATGCACTTGGAGTAATGGGACGGTTGGTTGCAAATGTAGGTTGCGTTACTAATAAACTATTGCCTCCAGCGCAGCGGAATGTTATTTTACGGGAATGGAATCGTTAATTTTTATCGGAATCACGGCATTTGAACGGGAATTTATATTAGAATCGAGGCTAGAAATTGTATGCTTGCACCGATTTAGAGTTACATCCCGGAAATATAAAACTCACTATCCGGCTCCTGTTCTCGTGTTTCGGTAAACTAATATCCGGTCGCACCCTGCATGGGCCGTTGCTATGAACTGCAATACGAAAACATTGATTCACGTGTGAAATATTTTTCAGACGTCAAACATTGGACTGTATTTGAAGAAAGTTACCCCAGTTATAAAGATTGATCAAAACGTCAACGCAAATGGTACTGCTTATTCTTACGCGATTGCTGTGTTGAATCGAGATTTAACTTCAGCGGTAAGTGTCTGTATGCAACGTCGCTGATAATGTTCGGGTGTTAAATTGCTAGAATTTTTTTAATTTTTTTTCGGCTACAATTTTTTAACATAAAAACATAAGAGTTTCGAGCGGTAAGTGTCTGTATGCAACGTCGCTGATAGTGTTCGAGTGTTAAATTACTGGAATTTTTATTTGTTTCGGCTACTATTTTTTAACATGAAAACATAAGAGTTTCGTTTTATGTGTTTAAAAGTGCAGCGGATAAGCAAAAAACGATTGTTCAGCATTTATGGTGGCGCTATACTTTTCGTGACGTCCGGCGCAGTTTGTCACCCGTACGGTGTCTTCCGTCACCGTGCGGTATCGTACGCAAATAACTCACGTACGATAACGTATGGTTACGAACGGCGCGGTGCGGGTGACGGACGACACGGTACATGCTGCGGAAGGCGCCGTACAACAAGTATAGCGCAGCCGATACTATAATATGTTGACATAGTTTCTAATGATAATGTGTGCAAAACAGTTGTATTGAATAATTGGCGTGACGTTTTAGCATCAGCATTTATTCAGGTTTAACAGTAATATTTATTGGTTTGGTTGGAACTGGAGGAAGTGTTATGTTAACTACAACCGAATATCCGGCTCCCGAAAGAAATCGACATTAGGATTTTAATCTACATTGCCGGATATTTATTGCTGAATAATATAACTCAAATATGCTATTATTTGACTCACTTTATTCCGCTGTGATCTTTTGTATAACCAGTTGAATCCGGAAACGAAAATGGCTTGCTTTCGGAAGTACAGTTATTTATAAGATACACACTTGTCAATTGTCATGTGTCATCTGCTTTGATGCATATTGTCTTATTTCTTTTGTGTCACGTTTGTATAATATACAATCACACTTTTACAGGCCAAAGTTGAATTTGTGCTTCAAAATGCTGGTCTCAAAAACGCTGCTGGCTATAATGTTGACAATTTGTGGACGGCGCAAAACATTGGACATCTGAATCCGTCGGATTCGCTTACTGTAACGGTCAACCCAACATCTGCCGCACTGTTCAAAGCAACTGCGTGCAAATCTGCGTCGAAATGTTAAATTATAGTTCTTTTGTTGTACGTTAGGCCCGTAGGTAGAGGAAGGGCAGGGGCTTAGCCTATCTAAAAGACTTTTGGTCTCGCTAGTGAGTATATAATTTCAAACTCGTATCTCTCCTAAAATTGTTTTGGACCCCCTAGCAGCTTCAGTTGGCTCTGGGCCTGTTGTATTTCTCTTGCAATTCACTTTTTAGTCTGTGATTTTGACCAAATTGATTGCGAAAGCTACTTTTCAAGTCTTCAAGTAAGAGTTGGTTACGAAAGCATGGACTGGTATTTCTGCCTAACCGTGTGTGCAATTCAGCTCGCCGTTAATTAGCGATAGATTTGCGCACTGAACAACTCCTCTAATTGCTGATTTCAAAATTGATATAGAAATGTGCTAAATTTTGAACCTGACCATTCATTGACTCGATCTGTTACGAGATCTACTACCAACTGTTAATAAAGCTACGTACATTTGAGAATAATGGCTTCTGTGGGATAACCTGAGTTTTTGACAGGGTATGGAAGAATACCAGTCCTTGTGTTCTGTTTTACATATCATTACAGGAAAACAATCTTTTTCGGCCAGATATCGGCTTGCTTTGTTGGATAATCTGATTTATCTTGAATTTTAAACGCTGTGTGATTGGCTTTTGTAAGGAACTGCCAATGACACCGTCGTAGTCACCTGAAAGTGTAAGTTGTGCCTTTAATCGTATGATATCAGTAATTTTATTATTGAGTTTTGTACCACATTCCAGTGTTATATTTATTGTGTTGTATTTTTAATTTTTATTTACAGTATGATGATGGTGTTGGCAACAACTTTCCTTTTTCATCCGCTCATGTTCTCTTCCCGAGTTGTGTTCACTGTTGTTCAATATGATTAAGTTTGTATTCAAAACATGTTAGGTATTTAAGGTTGATGACATAGACTGGTGAATTCATGTTTACTAATATATGTAAGTAATTTTTTTCCATCAAAATCTGCTTTCAGATCTGTTCACTTTTTTATAATGATTTTTTCTGTTTGAAATTTTTTACGTAGGTGCGCAGCAAGTACATTAATGTAATACATGTTTATAGTTATGTTTGAATAAGATTAATGCTGCGTCCTAATAAACGTTTTAAAATTGATAGAAACTAGCGCATCGTTCACAATATTTTTTAGCAGCGGCCTGTGTAAAGTCGTTAGTTATATCATGAGTTCGTGGTCGACTATGCTTACAAGAAATTCAGCTTTATGGCCGTGAGCTCGCATGTGTTATCGCTGTTGCCCAGGGCGATTACATTTCAGTCCCTTCTTCGCGATAATACTCGATATCTCAGGGCTGTCGGCGAGTTTTACCTTGAAGCTATATTTCTATTCATAACAAATTATTAAATATATTGTGAAATTTGAAACCAACCTTAAACTTTTAAAAATAACCTCGACGCAGGCCAGGGCAATAAGATTTTGTACCGCCGTTGCCAAACCTGTTGCACTTTATCGTTACCATGCATCTGTGATTTTTTTAATTTTTGCCACAGAAGGGTGTGTATTTTATTATTATTTTGTTTTATCTACGCAATGATGTGAGAAACGAGTGGTAGTATAACGCTGTGTAAAAAACTGTTTTCGAAGTAACGCGCTATGACAAAGTGTTTTATGAAAAATAGTGCATTTTGCAGGGTGCAATCGGAATTCCGATTCCGATTAAAATTCCGATTCCTATTGCAAAATCTGTCGGAATCGGAATTTCCACATTTTAATTTTAGGCGTACTTGTTGTGATATGTTGTATAAAAAATCAGCATCGTTTATCTGTTAAATTGTTTCTGTTAAATTGTTTTCGATAAGTTAACTTACCACTAGTTGATTGTAGTTCAGCTTTCCAGCGCCGAAAATGATTGCCAATTTTTTATGTGACGTTTTTGACAATTGCTGCCAGCGAACAGACACCATAAATCAATATTGCACTTGTTAGTAGAAATTATCCATATAGTCACAAATTTTGTAATTCCGAATCCGGTATAAATTTGCTGTTTCGATTCCGATTTTTGGTCCTAGTAATATTGTAGCATTATAGAACAGAATACGACATATTGAGGGTGATTGTACAATTATTTCTTCGTGTGATAGATTTTGTAATGTTCGAACCGGCCCATGCATAGAAACGGGCCGAAACATTTTTCGGCGGGACTGTAATAGAGTAAACTTAAGCTTTAAACTAATTCTTTTGTTTAGGCTTACGTATAGGTTCATTCTTATGTTTAGGTTTAGGAATATGCTTACACTACTATTCCGGTCCTGTTCTATACATTAGCCTTTGAACCAGTGAAGCAGCACAAAAGCACACCGTAGCCCACGTTTGCAAGACCAGCCTGTTACGGTGGTAAATTTTAGTACATCAAGCAATGTATGCTACTGACATGTATATGCGTATTGCCAAGAGTGCTTTATTTTATTCTGCACATGTGTGCAATTACTTATATGTGTTTTAAATGTCGTTGACCCTTGGTTATTTAGTTTGCTTGCTCATTGTCGGCAAATTTTCCTTTTGAAAGTGCAACCATTAACCTAAAACTCAGTGTAAGGTTAAGTCTGAGAACAAAGCCTAGGCAGAAAAATGGTCTAAAACGTAAGTGTAGTCTATTGCAGTATATACTTCTGGGGAACGCAAAATCTTTAATGGTTGATATGGGCATAGTTTTACGGTGAGTAATCCATTAGTAGTTGCAATATATAAGTAGTCTTTTTCGAAATTATATTTTTAGTCAAATAAATTTTATTAGTATAATGTGTTTTACATTATTGATGGCAATGATGGCCAAATGCGCTAAAAATTCGTCTGAGTTTTCAACGCATTTGATGCGTGGATTGCTAATTGGGCCGATGATATTAATCAGTGTGTGACCAGATTTCTGGTTCCTGTTTAATATCGGGCAAAAACGATATCCGTAGCCGGTGTAAACCTGTCGGGTATTACACATTTATGGTTATGTTCCCGAATATCAATTTACTTTCAACAGTGCTCATGTTCACATGCAATATCCTGTCCTTGTAAAACATTCAATATCCGGTCGCGCACTGGTGATAATTATAGGGGTCTCCCACCTAAGCCTAAACATCAGACAAAGCCTCGTGTCTCTAATTACCACTGTCTCCCAATAGGCAGGCTCCTATACACTGCAAAAATAGTAAGTCAAATTGACTCTCCGAAATAGGATCTACGGAACTATACAAACTGAGTCAAATTCGACTCCACCGCCAGGGTCAAATTCGATGTACTGAGTCGCACGCTTGTCTTCGGCAGAATCGAATTTGGTCCCGTAGAGCCTATTTCGGAGAGAGTCAATTTGACTCAAAACTTCCGTGCGCCGTTAAAAGTATAACTGATCGGAACTCACCTCCGGCTACTACGAATTTTACGGACTTTGAGTATTGCTCACGCTTGCGTATGCTCTGTAAACGCCGCATACCAACTGTAAACAGCGTTTACCTCTCGTAAATCGCCAACTTTCGTGAAAAAATTGTTTTATTGCTGGTTCTTTAACGAATCCTTCTGGTAGAGTTTCCGTAACAACAATGATTCCGTCAGTAGTGAATACAGGCGAAGCCAATCAGGTCCCCTAGTAGCAACTGATTTTGTTTACTGCCGAAGATTCTTCGATTTTATTGTTTGGAATTTCCCAATCTAAAACTTGAGATTACCCGTTTTAAATCGTCAGGGTTCAGTTGACAGATGTTCGCAACGCGTTGGGAACAGTTTTGGCCTTGTCAGTGATGCTGAACTGGTTATAGTAACAAAGTCGTGGTTGGCGTCAAATTTTTCCACTACTGTAGTGTTGTGTGTTTTGTTGGTTTAATGTAGAATTTAGGCAAATTACATCATATCTGTGTATAATACAACTAAACGTATCTCAAACAAGTAAACTGCAGTACAAAATGTCACAAGTGTCTGCACCGGCAATGAAGTCTCCAACCGCGTCACCGTCGTACAACAACAGCCCGAAACTTGCAAGCCGACTGTCGCCAAGAGGAAAAGCGTCGAAGCTGAAATCGCCGCGTGTGTCACCGAGAAAATCAGACGGTAATCCTTCAGGGCCTGAGCCACTTAAAGACATTATATTCCGAGAGTATAGCGAAATTTTTGACGCCAAAGTTCATAAAGATGAAATTGACGGGATTGCGTTGTTAAAATCTCGTTTCGACCATTTAGATGAATGTGCTCGTGTGCAGCTCGCCGATATCGACATCTATGGCATGCCTTTGGATTTCTCCAACGCTCAAGATGCGCCAAAATCTGCGGCGAAATTCAAAATGAAACCACCCCACGCTGGTCGGAAGTCGCTGTTGGCGACCGCGACACGACCCACAGGACAAACGGTTGATGTGCGACTAATGCACGATTGTGCCGGTATCCCGGTGTTGTATTCGTGGTCAAACTTAAAACATAATTTTTTAGTCGAAGACGAAGGAGTACTTGCGAATATTCCGTATATGGGCGATGATAACGCGAAGAATAGTAAATTTTTAGACGAATTAGTGAAACATTATGAACACGGCGTTCACAATCGCTCAATCGATGCTGGATTTTTAAACGATCAAATGTATTTTGATTTAATTGAAAAGTTGACCAGTCTTGGCGGCGATGAGCGTATGGTTGACAAAGCGATCGGATTTCCGTCAGACGCACTATTTGAAGCGGTTAGCGAGTCGTTTCCGAGCAAAGGAACCGTACTACAGTTGCAAGCAAAATATCGTGATCTCCGCGAGAAACGCCTCGGGCTCGGATCAGGATTGACCGCTCTTGACAAGTGTAATCCTAGTATCGATGGGCCGAATGCGGTTTCGACGTCTCGCGAAGAAAGCCTGCATTCGTACGTGACCCTGTTTTGTCGCCGATGCTACAAGTATGATTGTTGTTTACACGAACATAGCGCTCCGATTCCACGCAAACGGCGCCACGACGATCCGATACCAGTGTTGAGTACACCTTGTGGTAAGTATTGTTTTATGTATCTTAGCGACGCGAGCAAAAACGATGGTCAATCTTGGGACGAAAAGACTTCAACGGCAACGGTAGAAGGCAAGGATAACTCGGAGATCAGTGTAAATGAGACTGTAAAGCGACAAAGGGCAACAGCTAGTGGTATTTCAGGTAAGGAGCCATTGATGGAACCGTCTGTCAAGACGTCTGGCGCCGCGCCGTCTGGGCTTCAAAAGAGCCAGACGAGGTCCGGAGCAGCTAAACGCCGGAATCCACCATTGTCTGATAGTGACGATGATGGGCCGCCTCGATTGGTGCCACAGTGTACACCCCCGTTGGCATCGAAACGCCGAAGATTGTCGGAGGTTGGAGCGGAAGAACCAAAACAACCGGCTGATTGCGAGCTAACAGTTGCGGTATCTGAAAATAGTTTTGCAACCGGAAAAGCTGAGGGTTCGCGTTTCCCGTCTCCAGTCAATTTAAGATCTCCTACCCTAGTACCATTAGCGTCACCGACGCTACTGTCGCTTCATGTTGAATGGACCGGGGCTGAGGCGTCACTATTTCGCGTACTCCAATGTGTATTTTTGAACAATTATTGCACGATCGCGCAGTGTCTTGAAACTAAAACGTGCCGCGAAGTATACCGGTTTGCTCAAGCTGAAACGCCAAACACTGCCGGGACCGGATCTGGCCACACTGGCGGCGCAGCTGCCGCTGCTGCTGCGTCCCAACTAACGCCGCCTGGAAAACGGCAAAAGCTCCGCAAATGGGCAACTCACTTCAATAGAGTACAGTCAAAGCGATCACAAGCCGATGGCAAAACTACATCCGTGTCAAGCTATTATCCATGCTATCATCCGGGACAAGCGTGTACCGACGATAACGACGACTGTTATTGTGCGTCGAAAGGTAATTTTTGTGAAAAGTTTTGCGGCTGCTCAGCAGCGTGCACAAATCGCTTTCCAGGTTGCCGATGTAAAGCGCATTGCAATACTAAGTTGTGTCCATGTTATTTGGCAGTTCGTGAATGCGATCCTGATATTTGCGGCGTTTGCGGCGCGAACGATTTTACACCAAATCGTACGGTAAGATGCAAAAATGTAAGCATTCAACGAAACGCAAAAAAGCATTTGTTGCTTGCGCCGTCGGATATCGCTGGCTGGGGTATTTTTGTGAAAGATTTTGTGGATAAAAACGAATTTATTGCCGAGTACTGTGGAGAGTTAATTTCACAAGATGAAGCCGACCGACGAGGTAAAGTGTACGACAAGTATAAGTGTAGCTTTTTGTTCAATTTAAATCAAGATTATGTCGTTGACGCGACAAGGAAAGGAAATAAAATACGATTCGCGAATCATTCGGTGAATCCAAATTGTTACGCGAAAGTGCTGATGGTGAATTCAGATCATAGGATTGGTATATTCGCCAAGCGTGCGATTCAAGCCGGAGAGGAGTTGTTTTTTGACTACCGCTACGGGCCACGGGAGCAGCTGGAGTTTGTCGGCATTGAACGGAGTTAAAATTGACCATTGAACGGAGTTAAAATTGACCATTGAACGGAGTTAAAATTGACCATTGAACGGAGTTAAAATTGACCATTGAACGGAGTTAAAATTGACCATTGAACGGAGTTAAAATTGACCATTGAACGGAGTTAAAATTGACCATTGAACGGAGTTAAAATTGACCATTGAACGGAGTTAAAATTGACCATTGAACGGAGTTAAAATTGACCATTGAACGGAGTTAAAATTGACTCGGCACGGTGTTGAGTTTGAATTGAGAGTGGTCAGATTTGTTAGTTTTGTATGTATAATGTTTATGGCCTGTGTTACTTTAGGGCTATCGTGGTTTCTGTTGGGACTACAAAGCAGTAGGCGTAGATTTTATACTATATTTCAGTGTTAGTCGGGGAACATCCTTACCTACATCTCACTCGGGTTATAATACATCAAAGCCGTGACTGTGAAACACCACCATCGGTAACATACCTTGCCGTAAAAACCAAATAAATCTAGACACCCAAACAAACGTGGAAAATGTTAATACTTCGAGGGTGATAACTGTAGATTAAGCATATTGCCTAGTCGACTCGCGTTTTACCCGCGCAAATTTAATTTTTTACCCGCCGGTATACCCGCGCTATCGTACGGTTTGGATATTGATTTTGGCGTTAAACTGTCTTTCAACAACTCGTTATTGTTCTTTATTGCGATTGTTATATTTTGAGGTTAGCTTTGATGATGTCGTTCTCATTGTGCTTACGAGAAGCTCAAAGATATTGTATATACAAATATACTGAAAAATTAATTAGTATAGTAATTTTATAAAAAAATTTGAATGTTTCACCCTCTCTTATAAGTATATTCACAAGCGTACAATCGGTGGTCTGCCTCCGGCTGTGGCAGAAACTCGACCTTCGGCTCAAGTACGTAGAATTTCTGCCGGAGATTGCGGTAATTTCGGTAGTAAAGTTTTCTATTGTTTTACAGACATTGTATTTGGAATTTTTGGTTTGAAGGTGTAGCACATTTTGCATGAGTTAATCATCTGGATTTTGTAAAAAATATAACCAATTTTGACAAAATTTTCATATATTTGCTGAAGTTAGCAAATTATGCATTATTCTATAAAAACATAATTTCGTTTGACCTCCAGCTTCGGCAAATTTTTTTGGTCGGCCGTGGTATTTTTCATTTATTGTACTGTGGTATTCAGTAAAACTTTTAAGCGGACGTTTGTGCTACAATATTTATGCATCGTCATTCCATATGTATACATCGTATTAATTAAGCGAGACAATCTTTGCTTGCTCTTTTACAACTATATAGTTCAGTATTGTGCATAATTGTTTGTTTTGGTAGCAGCTTGTTAAGTACAAACTGTGTTGCATAAAGCTTCAAAATATATTGTATTTTTGTGTACAAAGAGCGAATTCGGACTTTGCCATGTGCCAAACGGTGCCTTTAGGGTGTCGGATATTGATGAGGCCGCAAAAAATTGGAGGGTCCATTGACGGATCGCAAGCAAAACCTGGAGCATACACGTTGCAGTATGGGTTGGACTAGTTCGGCAGCGGCGATCTCGCTGTGCGGATCGGAACTCGATCTACGTTCTCATTAATCGCTTTACGAAGTGATTACATTTTTACAGTAATTGTGCGTTCCTAAACTTATTGATAGAAATCGCTTCAAGGTTTACTTAAACGTAGATCCCGTTTCAATAATGTTTCGTGTAAAATTTTGTCGTTTAGACCCATTATACAACGAGGTGTCTGCCTCTACCTACGATAGAAAATCGACTTCTGGGTCGAGTAGAATTTCTGCCGCAGATTGCTGGCAATTTTGGTATTTAAATTTTGCCTAGTTTTCCGAAATTTGTTTCTTTGTTGCGTTTCGTTTTAACCTTTGGCACCATTTTGATGAAAAAATTGCCAAGTTTTGGTAAAAAAATAAGCGTAAATACCAAAACAGTGAACAAAGAAAGCTGATCAAAACTTATAAAAATAGTCCATGAGATGGCGTCATGTGGTCAGCGACCAGTTTGCATCGGTACTTATGACACGGAAAATGTTTGAAATTTACGCTAATTTAACCTGCTTTTTTGCTATCGATATGATTAGTTTCGTGATTAATTTCATATGAAACAATTGCAACATATCTGTAACAAAAAATTATGCACATAATTTATACTTAGAATTGATTTTGAGTATTACGGAAATTTTTGTACTTCCATAACTGAGATGGATAACAACTGTTACCGGAAACCGGTATCCGGTTATACCCATAAACACGGTCACGGAATTGAGCAACGTATCTAAAAATACGAAAACTTTACTGCTAATATTGCCGGGATGTTTGATTAAAACCTAACCGAAACCGCGGGCAAATCGGCTGTACCCTATATAAACCACCTCTAAAATATTAAAAAATCAAAACTTCACTAAGTCAACTCTATGTATAAATTAAGACGTGTGTTTTGCGGTATACAATAATGTGATATTGCAATACCCTGCAGTAAAATATTTTGCCTAAACACTGGCATATTCCGAGTTGATTTTTTTGCAAATTGAATGCTTTGCATCATTTTAGTGCATGCCGAACCTACTATAGCTATATTGAGCTTTGTACATGCGAAAGGACTTCATATCGATATGTCGTCACCTTTGGATAATAAATCGGATTCAACTGAATCAAACTCCAAAAAAATTGCTACAACGCCAATTGATTGTTTTAGTTGTAGAATAACAGGGTTCTTGACGTTTTCTGGGCTTGCATGCTATGTTGTCTACGAACTAAACAGGCAACGTAGACCGATGCAGTATCGAATTATTGTTGGTAGTATTGGAGCAGGTAATTTTTGTGACCGATGTTAACTTAAGGGACCTAATCGCTAAGTTGAAGCTTAGTACTAAGCTTAGCCTTAAAGCTAGGTTTCTCGCAGAGTACGCGCTTAGGCTTAGGCGTAGGCTTAGGCTTAAGTGTTCTTTTTGATGCGTCACGTTCTGATATAATTTAGTTGTATTCATCAAGCTTAGATTCGAACACCTGAGCTATCTGATGGCACTTGTTTAATAGCGTTGCCGCTATACTATAAGAGCCCTTTTTCCACATAAATATTTTCTACTTCATGTCAAATCTAAAATATTTTCTATTTCATGTCAAATCTAACTTCAAGCTAGGATTCGAACACTGGAGCTGCCAGATGGTAGGAGTTTACCATCGTTGCTCCACCGTAAGAGCTTAAACACTCGAGTGTGAAGGAACTTTCATGCCATGTGGCGATTTTGCATTTTGCGTACGCTCATGAATTGTTAAATTCTACAATTCGAGACAGACAATTTACATTTTTTTGTTTTTTTTTTCCAGGATTGGGATATACCGGAATTGCGCGTCTGTTTTATCTTTGGCCATTTGCAAACAGGATGGACACAGCTGAGCCTGAAAAATAGTTGGTAAACATTTGTTTGGGTAAGTTTTGAACATAAAAAAGGCTGACTGGTTAATATTTTGAACTGTGTGCATATATTTTCGTGTGTTTTTAAACAAAGTTTATTTGAAATTTATTTTGAAAAATGTATAAAATTTAAATTCTGACGCTGTCACATTTGATTTCGGTTTAACTTGTGTTTGTATTTAGCTGTTGCATATAGTTTCCGTAGCGTTGTATGTGTGGTAGTGATGTATTATAGGTCAGTGTAAAAATTAATCTGCAGTTTGAACCGTTTGATGGAGCCGACGATAAGTGAGGTATGCTGAAACTGTTGAATAATTTTTCAATCAGGAACGGTTCCAATAGTTTCTACTAAAATTCAGGGTGCGGTTTCGGCTTCCACTGTTACTGGACATCAAGTAACTCTGCCAGTAGAACATTCTCGCCACCTTTAGTTATCAGGACTCCTTCCCCCCTTAATAATTTCTTTTTTATTGCACATACACATGTTACGCCACATACACAAACAGGGGATATATGCGCAAGCTGAAATTTTTGAAGAAACGGGTAAATAAGCATTTTGCCGGTTTTAGAATACCCTGCTGGACTATACAGGTCAAAAAAATGTTACGCTCAGTCGTAAAAATTGTCGGGTATACCTTCCGTAAGCACCGCAGAATCTTAACTGTGTTGGCAGAACGAGCTGACGGCAGAGTTACAGTAAACCACTCACATAGAATAGTTTACGAACAATTTAGTGCAGCAGTGTTTAACAATTACAACACGTATTCAAGTGACGTAGCGGAAAGATGTGTGAGATGAAGTAGACATTGAGGGTGTAACGGTGAGTTCGATATTCTACAAATAATTTCATGTCTTCATGGGTTAATGGCTTCTAAGCCAAACCTCTAAGCACAACCTGGTTCACGTACAGGCGAACAATTATTTAATTGCAGAATGCATCGTCATGTCGTTTGGAAAATAGTGCCAAAACCATTCTCATTCCTCAAGCGGCCGGAAAACTGGTACCCATTAGAAATACGTCACCGCAACGGTTACCGGTTCCGGTATTGAAAGCCACTGGAAACAGTAATCATCAAGTAGAACCAAAAACAAGCGGCGACTTGATAACTATTCGCTCAGGTTTGTGTTTGTTATGGAAATCCTACGCGTAATCCCAAGCCTAAGCTTAAGCCGAAGCCCAAGCCTAATCCTAAGCCCAAGCCTAAGCCCAATCCTAAGCCTAAGCCAAGCCTAAGGTTAAGCGTAAGCCTAAGCCCAAGTCTAAGCATCTCAGCTTCGAAATCACCATGTCTTCACAGTGTGTACGCCCCTATAATTAGCATAAGCTAGAGGTTCTATAATTTGCTTCGTTCGTGGAAATAATGTAGGCAACAGAACGTGTCGAACGTCTGTCGATCGAAGCCTAACCTTCAAAATGCACACTAAAAATTGAACGTTTTAGCATTAGATGGCAATGTGTTTAATATTTCAAATTAGAATCGGAAATTTCAAATAGTTAATATGAATTTGAAATTTTCAATTTTTTTTGTTTAGATCCTGTGGTTCCAACGCGTAATGATGTGTTCAAAAACGAACCTCAGCCTCAAAAGCAACTGCAACCAGCGAATGTGAGCCGCAATGTAGCGTTCGTTAGTGAATCGATGTCAAAGGATTTACCGCAAGCGCCAGTATACCACCGGTCTATAATCCGTTTATCAAAATGTCCTAAGACTCTCCCTCGACAGATGTTAAGGCCAGTGTTATCACCAGTTTATTCCAAACAGCCTAAAGCAGTACTCCGACAAGGTCCTAGGTTAGTACGGCTAAATACTTATGGAATGGCAAAAATTGTGAAAAATGCAAAAATTACTAAACAAACGACACTCGTACCAGCTGTTTCTACTGCGGCGAAAGGTGCAGTTGAGGAGATAGCAGCAAATTTGAGGCCAGTGAAATCGCTTAAGTCATTGACTTCTGTTCGAAGTAAGAGTACATCAAGCTCTTCTCCTGTGTCCACCGATTCGTTGGCGACTTTAAATCGAATTGAGGTTGAAGATCAACAACAACAACAACAATAATAATAGTAATAATAACAATAGTAATAATAATAATAATAATAATAATAATGAAAACAAAAACAGCAATAATACCGACAATAACAACAACAATCATGACAGCAGCAGCAACAACAACAACAACAACAACAGCAGCAGCAGCAGCAGCAACAACAACAACAACAGCAGCAGCAGCAGCAACAACAACAAGAACAACAACAACAACACCAACAACACCATCCAGAAGCGCAATTTTATATGATGGAGCCAATATAAATGCTATTAAGCATCATCGAAAAACGATTTGAATATTATTTGAAATGGCGTTGCCAAATCAGCAACAGTCTTTAGTCTTTTGTATTAAGGAAGTGAGACTGCCGTCTCAGTGACAATTTATTGTATCGCGCTTTTCTGACCACTGATGGTACCTCTTGTGCTTCAGGTTTATTATTAATGCATTTTATATTCCAACATTATTGCGACGATATTACGCCGCATGTATATAGTGAAAACGGTATTATATACTTTTTTGTGCTTTTAATTCAATATGATTTCAAGTGTTTTGTTTTGGTATTTCAGCCGGAATCCCTCGATTTAACTGAAGTTGCTTATACTTTTAATTCAAACCAGCAGCAAGAAAGCCATGTTTATAAGATTTTTGGCCAATGTTACTTTACCTACTCTTTTATATACCCACCAGAAACCTGGACGCCCCTTAAAGTAACACGGGCCAGATTTTTTAACCTAACTGCGTCTATTAATACTATACGAGGGTTGAGTATAAAGGTTATTAGTTTGTTATTCGATTCTGATGCAAGATTAGCTCTAAAAAGCCGCCCCCGGCATTATGATTTAAAGCGGCCTGCTATACTGACTATTTAAAAGAATAATTATATGTAACCCAATTCCATCGATCCCAAAGATCCTTTGCCCTGTACGCTAGATGCCCAGTCCAACTTGATTCGAATTTTTTATTCTGATTTCTTTGTGTGTTTCTGGTTGTGTTGCTTCGATTGTTCAAGTAAACGTTCGCATTCCATGCTGATATTACAATGAGCATAACCAATAATGATAAGTTCAAAAAATAATGGGCGTAGACGCATGTTTTCTTGCCAAAATATTCGTTCTACAAAAACGTAGCCAGACCGAGCGCCGCCTAAGAAATAGAAAATACCGTAGGTCCCAATTGCAAACGAGACAATTTGGAGCCACCCTAGCGCCCTGCGTAGCCATGTGTCCGAAATAAGACGTTCTCGATGCGATTTTAAGTATTCTAAAACGAATGAATATATGGTAAAGTATTTACTGGATAATATTTACTTTGAGGGGTGTGACAGTAGATTAAGCGTATTCCTAAGTCTAAGCGTTGCAAAAATGAGTTCCTAAGCCTAAGCAAAAAATGTAATATAGAATCTAAATTTACTCTTTTATAGACCCACCAGAAACCTGGACGCCTCTTAAAGTAACATGGGCCAAACTTTTTTCACCAATGATTACGAAATGTTCTTTTTAAAGGCAGTACTTTTAACGTACACAGGGCATAATTTATAACTAGGACCCATATTCTCAAATGCGTATAGCACCTATCAGCGATTAACGATAGGTTTTCAAACTGACGAACATCTGGAGTTGCAGATCTCAAAATTGGTCAGAAGTAGGGAAAATCAAACGCGAACGATATGATGAATTTCGAATCTTACCATGCGCTGGTTCCAAAGTTGGTGATAGATGCTACTCACATTTGAGAATACGGGCTAACAGAAAATCGACTTTCGGCAGTTTTGGTTGTGAAATTTTTTATAACAATTAAGGCTGATGTTGCGTTTAGCTCTGGCAAAATTATTAAACCACTGGTTTCGGGTTTCTTCCCCTCATCAAGCGCCCTGCAGCTGCTACAGTCATCGCCGTAAATTGCAGTGAGTTGAATCAATCCGGAATCGTTCAACACAGAATAAGCATCAACTCAGTTTACGCTGAGTTAGTGTTTGCTGTTATTAACTCTGAAATAACCAACTCGCTAGAGGAGTAGATTAATCGACTAATTGCAATTTACCATGCAGGGTCCAGGGGTGGATCCAAAACAGGGCATGTAGCGTACCACTATCACAAATTTTTTATAATAAAATGGTTAGTTCCCTATATTACAAATTTTCACTTTTGGGCTACAAAATTGTGTTTAGCTTCTCGCTCGTTCGCTAGTGAATTTTTCACAGTGGTTGCCCTGCCCATCTCACGTCAGAATTTTCTGGATCCGCTACTGGCTATACAGCGATTCGACGCAAACTCACTTTCGTAAACAGCTTTCGCAGTCGTTTCTAACATAATGCCTAATGTATTCAAACCAATCCATACAATCGTGCCCCATTCGGCGCCGTGCCATACGATAACGAATGAAAATGAAACCATTGTAGCCGAAAGACGCCGCGTCAAACTGAAGCATGGCCGGGCGACCGGCAGATAAATGTGGATTTTAAAAAATTCATAAATTCCGCGATCAAAATTTCGCCAATGATTTGAGTATAGCGCTATTCGACAGACACACGCGGGCAGAGCGTGCGGTGACATACGGTCCATGAGAGCGAACGCGCGCGGAAATCCGAATATTACGATGTATTTGAGGTAGAAGAATACAAGGCACGAGACTCCGATCGCCATCATGGTGTATTTCTGTAAACAACGAGAAAGTTTTATTAACGAAGGGTAGGGCTCGGGCCCGTAGACAAGGGGGGCATGGGGGGGCGTAGTCCCCCTTGGAAAAATTTTGCCCCTTAGAAGATTTTCAACCTTGCTTGTAAGTCATTGAAAACCTTTAAATGCCCCTCCTGAAAAATTTTTAGCCCCCCCAGCAAGGTGTCATGTTACACTGAAAGGCGTTCCGTTCTTGCACTTGACTGGACACTGCAATAGGGTTAGCTTAAGCTTTAGACTAGTTTTTATGCTTATTTTTAGGTATGGGCTTAGTTATACGTTTATCCTTTAACGCGAAGACTTTTGCTTATGTTTAGGAATAAGCGTATACCACGTTTATGCATCTATTAGTTAAGCTGCAGTTATGAAAATTGTGCAAATTTCACTACCGAAATTGCGAGCAAAATTTTTTGCAAAAATCAATACCGGAGTCGGATTTCAGTCTTCTGCCGGAACTGAAACCGAATGTTGACGGCCGGTAGTACTTATCCTGACAGCAATTAACTGTTCTGGACAACTGTATTTTATGTTTTGTTTCTTCTTAATGGTATTGATATCTTCTCAATACTACAAAGGTTCAATAGTCTGGTTAAAGATAAAGGGTTTAGGCATTGTTTAGGCACCATTGGTCACTTCGATTTGTACTGTGTAGTGCCAATATATACATAAAAGGACCGGGCGATAACTCCTGTGTCGTTCAGTGGTTGTTTTAAATGCACTTATCAATCGTGCGGGCCCGTAGCCAAGGGGGGGCAGGGAGGTTTCAGGCCTCGTGGAAAATTTTGGCCCCCCTAGCAAGGTGAGCTGGCTACGGGCGTGCGATCGTGACGGAATGTTTCTGAGTTGCATAATACAATAAAGCGATTTGTGATAGTTGTACAAATAAAATATGGATCGATCAGTTGTTGTAGTTTTTCTGTGGGACTGCAATAGAGTAAGCTTTAGCTTTACACTAATTTGTTTGCTTCGTCTAGGATTACGCTTAGGCTGAAGAATATGCTCATTCTTACGCTTAGGCTTAGGCTTAAACTTAGGCTTAGGAATATGCTTATAATACTGGTCCGCCCCTGTTCTTTACATTGGCCAGTTTTCTACGGTTTATTGTTTACTATTATTTACGTAAGTAGAAATAAAATGCTCATGGATGGGAGTCTCGCTTTCTTGGTCTCGACAAGTGTCGGCATTTGGCAGGTGTCGGTCTCGATCTCTATTTTGGTTTTTTCAGTCACTTACTGGAACTTTAGCTAAATATCGATAGTTTTCCATCATCGCGTCGAAATATAAATAATGTCGAGTCAATTCAAGTGCCGGAATGTAAGCAAGCACCCGTAGAAGCAATAAAAATCCTTGGCGTTGAGTTGAATCTTGCGTTAAACTTTTGTTTTGTGCTCGAGATGAGATTTGGTCGCAAAATTTCGAATATACTACGACTATAGAAACACTGTACGGCAGGTAAAACGCGTACCAGAACATGTTGTATAAACCCTGTAAATTAGATGTCCATGTATTTGAAAATATGGGCATGAGGTTAACGCCCTAATGTTTTCAAATTACGTATAGTATCTATCACCAAGAGTGGATGATGCATAAAAACAAGAGTATGAAACTGGGTACATTCTGTATAGAAATACCCGGCACGCGTTGCGTTTTTGCCCACCCCCCTTTAATTGGTGGAGGGCACAACCTGTGCGAACTATGACACTTTATGTATCCGCCAACAAATATGGCCCGCTTATAGTTTAATTTTTTGCATGTGAGAACAACCCCCCTCTAAACAAGAGGGGGTCGGCAAAAACGCAACGCCCGGTGGTACATTTTGTACCATTCGAAACCGCAAGAGTTGCACACTCTTGTATTATGCACTCTTGCTATCACCAATCGCGAGATAACGTTTCAAGCTGACGAGTTAATGCAGTTTGAAATCGCAACTTTGGCACAGAATTATGACAAATCAAATGCAAAAAATGGACTGAATATTTTTAATCTCACCATAATAGTTTGTACGAAAATTTCCAAGATCTCTGGCCAACTGTTGATAAATGCCGTACACATATAAGAAAAAATAGGCTTCGGAAACCAATAATTTTAGATTTATTTTGTTCAGTATTCGCAAAAAACTGAAACGCATTATTAACCCTTTCTCACATGCATATTTTCTATTTCCCCTGAGACCTACTTTTTTGCTAGGATTCGAACTCCACTGCCTGGAGTGGGAGACCTATACCATCACCTCTCAGCTATAGGAGCTTGACGCTCGTGTCCGAGGGGGCTCTCACGTCTCGTGGTGATTTAGTTCTATGTATACGTGTTGCAATTGTTAAACACGGTGCGCTATATACTATTTAACGTATATACACTGCGCTGAGTTGCCTATAAGGAACTAAATGTGAGAAGAGGTTATAGATAGTAAACTGAAAATTTTTCGCGTAACCCTTTCTCACATGAATATTTTCTATTTCCCCTGAGACCTACGTTTTATGCTAGGATTCGAACTCCAGTGACTGGAGTGGGAGGCGTATACCATCACCATTCAGCTATAGGAGCTTGACCCTCGAGCCCGAGGGGGCTCTCACGTCTTGTGGTGATTTAGTACTATGTATACGTGTTGCAATTGTTAAACACGGTCCGATATATACTATTTAACGTATATACACTGCGCTGAGTTGCCTATAGGCAACTAAATGTGAGAAGGGGTTAAGTACGAGAATTTGTTTTTTAAATTTTACGATAGGGTTCAGAATTTCACACCGTGTTTTAGTGTTCTGGAAAATGTAAAGAACAGGGGCGGAACAATATTATAAGCATATTCCTAAAGCCTACGCCTAAGCCTAAGTGTAAGCCTAAGCGTAGGAATTAGCATATTCCTAAGCCTTAGCATAAGCCATGCAAAAAAATTAGTCTATAGCTTAAGCTTACTCTATTCTATAGTCCCATAGAAAAACGTTCCGCCCCTGATATTTACATGGGCCAGTGTTCATAACATAAAAGGTACTCGAAGCCAATATCTTTGATGCGAGATCCCGTTGATGTCCCTTAAGAATTTTTTGACACCGCCACTCTTTGTTGTGTCTTCCTTGAATACGATCACAAGATTAATCGATTACCTTCAAAAATGGTTTATCTTCTTCTCTTGGATGTTCTAAATGTGTTAGGCAGAAACTAATGAATTGCAGATGCTTGTAGCTGATGACCATTTGTTGAAACATCAAATTTGGCGAATTTTCAATGCCGAACCAAGTCTCAACTTCGTACTGATGTTTAGTAAACGTGTAAAGTGTCAAAATTCCTAAAATAATTACATAGCTAGTTCAAATTATATTACTGAACTTCGTAATATTTATATAATTGTAACTACGTTTGCGTGCAGATTTTCTTTTCATAGAACAATCACGGTTATGTTTTAAGAATTC
Source organism: Enoplolaimus lenunculus (assembly GCA_030248215.1). Classification (NCBI taxonomy): domain Eukaryota; kingdom Metazoa; phylum Nematoda; class Enoplea; order Enoplida; family Thoracostomopsidae; genus Enoplolaimus; species Enoplolaimus lenunculus. The sequence continues at coordinate 42,408 of JASANG010001155.1, forward strand.
ATTGTAAGCAAAGTAATACTGGAACGCTGCCGAAAATACGTATGTGGGGCATTTTAGCTATAATTCTATAGATGAAAAATTTGTTTAATACTATCTGGCAAAAACATTTTCGTTTTTCGAGCTATAGAAGAAACCGAATTATATACCAGCGCAGCTAATATTCGCTAAATAGTGTATGCATATCATAAGCTTAGCGTCCAATTTGAGTTATTTTTCAAACGCCTCCAGTACTTTCGGGGATATAAGTCGTCTATTTGCTGATCGTGCTGCACCTACACCCCTCAGTACGACTAAATTTATAAGAACCAATAACTTTTAATAAAGTTAAATTGCGATTTCTTAATTACAACTATGCTGCGGTTGTTCGATTTGTAATGTACCGTTCACAATATAAAATTAACACTACCTTATGACACTTTTTGTTTAACCCTACCTTATGACACTTTTTGTTTAACCCTACCTTTTGTTTAACCCTACCTTATGACACTTTTTGTTTAACCCTACCTTATGACACTTTTTGTTTAACCCTACCTTATGACACTTTTTAACCCTACCTTATGACACTTTGTTTTACCCTACCTTATGACACTTTTTGTTTAACCCTACCTTATGACACTTTTTGTTTAACCCTACCTTATGACACTTTTTGTTTAACCCTACCTTATGACACTTTTTGTTTAACCCTACCATATGACACTTTTTGTTTAACCCTACCTTATGACACTTTTTGTTTAACCCTACCTTATGACACTTTTTGTTTAACCCTACCTTATGACACTTTTTGTTTAACCCTACCTTATGACACTTTTTGTTTAACCCTACCATATGACACTTTTTGTTTAACCCTACCTTATGACACTTTTTGTTTAACCCTACCTTATGACACTTTTTGTTTAACCCTACCTTATGACACTTTTTGTTTAACCCTACCTTATGACACTTTTTGTTTAACCCTACCTTATGACACTTTTTGCTTAACCCCACCTTATGACACGTTTTGTGGCAAGGTTAAATTTTATATTGTGAACGGCGCATAAAGGCTAAATATATTTTTTGGTGCATCCGCTATTTTTTAAATGTTACATAGCCGTGTGAATACTTGTATGCCTGGATTGTACTGATAGAAAAATAAAACATCTTTAAAACTGTTACACGTTATGTTTCCGTTTCTGTTATTTTGATCAACTATTCGATTCCACTTCCGTATTCGTTATTTTACTACATGTTTAGACTACGCACTCAAAATAATATTTCTGGTATCTAAGAAAAAATTTCTTACATTTTTAGCAAAATGATTAGCAAGGTGCACTTGAAAAGTATTTCTTTTATAACAAAGAAGTTTTCAAAAAGGTTTTGAAATAAAGTCTGAAAATAAACGTTTTCCAATTATTTTTAGAAAAATTGTCTTAAATATCAGAAAAACTTTTCAGATTTGTCACAGAAAATACATTTCTCAATAAATTCAGGAATACTTTTTGCGTACGCAAGTAGCGCATAGCATGCAGATTTATTTTAGATTCTTAAGCAATGTTTTTGTACCACCTTTTCCTCGGTTCTTATTGTTTGCAACTAACCGGATGCCCAAATACTGGTCCAGTGCGGAACTAACCGGATGCCCAAATACTGGCCCAGTGCGGAACTAACCGGATGCCCAAATACTGGCCCAGTGCGGAACTAACCGGATGCCCAAATACTGGCCCAGTGCGGAACTAACCGGATGCCCAAATACTGGCCCAGTGCGGAACTAACCGGATGCCCAAATACTGGCCCAGTGCGGAACTAACCGGATGCCCAAATACTGGCCCAGTGCGGAACTAACCGGATGCCCAAATACTGGCCCAGTGCGGAACTAACCGGATGCCCAAATACTGGCCCAGTGCGGAACTAACCGGATGCCCAAATACTGGCCCAGTGCGGAACTAACCGGATGCCCAAATACTGGCCCAGTGCGGAACTAACCGGATGCCCAAATACTGGCCCAGTACGGAACTAACCGGATGCCCAAATACTGGCCCAGTACGGAACTAACCGGATGCCCAAATACTGGCCCAGTACGGAACTAACCGGATGCCCAAATACTGGCCCAGTGCGGAACTAACCGGATGCCCAAATACTGGGCCAGTGCGGAACTAACCGGATGCCCAAATACTGGCCCAATGCGGAAATAGTCTAGCGTTAAGGTAAATGAATGTTCCCTGTAAGAGCACAACCATCACAACACGAATCGATAACATTGTACTGTTCGCAGTTAACCAGTAAACCAACATACAAGGAGACCAGATTTTGCCCAAAATGGTGTCGGTACGGTTAAACAGATAAAAGTGTCCTAAAATACAAAATGTTGAAGTTAAACTTGAAATTGGGTATACGTTTACTTATGTCGGTCACACGCTGCCATAGGGTTGAGTTGCACTAAAACTAACATCTCAGTACGATTTGCAGTTGAAATTAGCTAATATGCAATTTTTGGCATGCATGAAGATCGCAACACGAGCAAGACTTCGACAAGGTTAAAAATATGGGCCAATGTAAAGAACAGGGGCGGAACAGTATTATAAGCATATTCCTAAGCCTAAAGCCTAAGCGTAAGCGTAAGAATGGGCATATTCCTAAGCCTAAGCTTGAGATAAAGCCTAAGCCAGGCAAAAAAAATTGGACTAAACCTTAAGCTAGCTTACTCTATTCTAATCCCATAGAAAAACGTTCCGCCCCTGATCTTTCCATGGGCTAATATAATAACCTAAATAAAGCATGAGTACAATTCTGCCTAAAGTAGAGCACAAAAGTTTAGTAGAAAGAATTTTCAGCTTAAGATATTTTTTTACTAAAACCGATTATTGAAATACACTCAACGCGTCAAACCGGTAGACAATTATTTTATGAACATTAAACATACGTTTATTTCAAATTCAGTATCCCTCTTAGTAAACAATTTCGCATCAATGTAAGCATTATTCCATGGATAGCCAATGTAATGAATAGGGCCTTAACAGTAGCATAAGCAGATTCCTAAGCCTAATCCTAAGCATAAAAATGAGCTTATACCTGAGCCTAAACCTAGGTAAAAAGAAGTCTGTAGCTTAAAGCATATTCTATTGCAGTTCCTGAGAAAAAACGTTCCGCCCCTAATCGTTACATAGGTCGCGTGAATGATCCATGCAAATGGTTAAATTGCAAACATACCAACAAACCAAATCAAAGCGCTTTGGATATACGCGACAATGTATTGCCATTCATAATTTGTGAAATCTTTGTAGCCGCCGATAAACGCCCAATCAGACGGTTGCACGTATACTGGTAAAGTAGTACGTCGAAATTCGTCAGATGCTTTATAAACGCGAATAAAGCCCAAAAATATCATATACGGTGATACACAATAGTACAGTGCCATTTCAGGAGCAGGCAATGCGGGATATTTGAATAAACTCGGCCGTTTGGGCTTTGGCTGACGCTGGAGATTGGCAATTTTTTCTCCATGATCTTGTGATGCTAGCATAATAGCGGCGGTTTGTGTGTTTTAGTTAATTTTTAATTGTTAGCCAAAATAATAAGTAAAGCTAAATATTGTCTTGTGAATGGTTCTCATTTCATTCTCTTTTATTTGAAGAAAAGTAAAAAACTCTTGATCTGAGCGTCATATCCAAGCGGGGCACAGGGATTCAACCCCCCCTGAGAAAATTTTGCCCCCTAGAAAATTTTAAAACGTTACCTGTAAGTCAACGAAAACCCTTGTATGCCCTTCCTGAGAAATGTTCACCCATCCAGCAAGGTGAGCTAGCTACAGGCCTGTGTCCTTGGATCCGCCTGTATTTGTGGTAAAAATGTTAACTGAATGAATGATCTAAAACAAAATATCGTCGTTCCTACATTCACGCAACTGCAAACATCTGCTTCGTTTCCATAAAATATAAAAACATTAAAATTTAGAGAAAAAAAATTGCAACTGAACTTTAAAATTAACTTTCTCATATGTGAGAGAGTATATTATTTACTGGAAAAATTTTGTCAAATATACAAAGTAAAATTATCTTAAAACTTGTGTTATTGTGAAATAAAAAGTGTCATGGTGAAAAGTACAGGAGTCTGTTTCGATTATTATCCACTGGTTTGCAGTACGAACAAAATGGTGAAATTATTGAAATTTTTGGTGTTTTCGAAGCTTTGCAGTGACGTGGTCTAATCACACCAAGTTTACGCGAGGTTCATGTTATAACTGGGGCAGTATGGACCACGTTTTGTCCATGTTGAATCGACATCCAACAAAAAATGACGCTAGTAATTGATGTAGTTACCCGAATAAGCGGGGGGGACTGATATTTATTTGGCCTCCTCAGAGGGTACCCCCTGTTATTTGGTAAGTGTTTGGAAGCTTGGTTACAAGCGGACAGCTTATAGACTTTAGGGCAGCGGTTCGACTCCAGCTTGAGATTTGTTAGTTATTAAATATGTAGTTTGATTTCTTATTAATAACAGATTTAGTTTGCAATTTTCACAAGATATGCAAAAGTAGCGAAATGCTGTGACTGGTCATTTGCTGCGTTTAAATGTACTTCTGAGTTAAAATTGTAATTTGGGACTGCGGCACGGATAGTGTTTACTATAATAATTTGGATTTCAACTTTCAAAAGATCTACCACGTCTTTGTAGGTTTTGGGCTTATACGCAGAGTAGCTGTGAGTATATTACTAACTAAAATACTGAAATTAATTTATTATAGTTGTAAAAAATATTCTTATATAACATCTAAATTCGGCTTAGGTAATTATTTTTGGATTATTTATAATAATAAAGATATTATAAATACTCTTAATACATTAAGTAAAAGAAATAAATGTCGTAATATAGATACATATGATTTCACTACAT
>JASANG010002223.1:0-47137 GCA_030248215.1 Enoplolaimus lenunculus
TGTTTTGAAACTAGGTTTCTTGTGTGCTTTTTAACATATTTGCTCTGAATAATATCCTTGCAAGCAGAGTAGAATAATGGGTAATTTTCAAGGACCTTTGTTATGTTATGATAATATGTTGTTGCCTTCTTTGGTTTATATAATTGCTTTCGTTGATGTAAATGTGGTTTATCCTTTTAATAAAACCCGGGGTGTTCGGCAAACGAGCGCTTCGGACTTAAACTTAAACTATATTATATATGTGCATGCAGCAGGGTGGTACCGGATCCGAGTTGGATGTCAATATTTCCCAGAGATGAAGCGAAATTAGGTAGTTAAAATAATGGGTAATTGGTAATTTTACCGAAAAATAATAGGTAATTGGTAATTTTAGCAAATATCTGCAGTGTTGTCAAAACTTGGTTTTGGTTTTACTTGTTAAGAAATTCGGCCAATGTAAAGAACAGGGCGGAACAGTGTTATAAGCATATTACTAAGTCTAGGCCTAGGCCGAAGCCTAAGCGTAAGAATGAGTATTTTCCTAAGCCTAAGCCTAAAGTCAAACAAAAAATTAGTCTAGAGCCCAAGCTTACTCTGTTCTAGTCTCAAAGAAAAACGTTCCGCCCCTGATCTTTACATGGACCAGAAATTCCAGCAATTTATTACTCAAAATTGTACCAAAAGTTAGAGGACTTTGGATACCCTCAGATTTAGACTACAAACTAATTTTGTCACCCAAATGAAAAGAACGCATGAAAAAGCTGTTTTAACGTTTAAGTGGTTTAATCGGGTTGCAGAACTTTGGGTGCACAGTTTCAACAGAACTCCGATTCTGCCTGAAATTCCGGTAAAAAGTTGTTTTCTGATTCGACCGAGTTCGATTCCGACGCCGGAACTACACTGCTTTTGATCACACACTTTACCTCGTTAACATTGTTTCAAGTCTAAACTTAGTATATCTCGTACTCGTATTGTTTAAAGACAATGAAATGCATCGAAAACGAACTTCGTACATTGAGCAACAAACTGTGGAAACGAAAAACATCCCTCTTCGTTTTGTTGTTCAAAAGATTTTACAAAACAAATAAACATTAAAATACTATTTAAAAGATTTTAGAAAACTAATATTAAACATTAAAGCAGCGTTATTGCTGAGCTGTAGATATTGGGTTACTTTGATTTTGGCCACGGATGGACTTGGTTTGATTTGAATAACGAGATATGGTGCAGTCTTTTGTGCAACAGTATACGAACATTGGCAATGCAATTATTGGATATCAAAAATATTATAATAGCTCTAAGTAATTTTTACAGGCATGCGGTATAGGTAATAAATTGTCTAATTGACGTGGTGGTGTAACCTATATATACTTTTCAACGTTTTGTACGCTGCACAATATGACCACATTCTATGAGAAATTTTCATTTCCGCATAGACTATATAGCATTGAGCAGTGGCTGGGAGCTTTATTTGTGCGGATCATGTAAAGATCAGGGCGGAAGTTTTTTCTGCGGGACTACCATAGAATAAGCTTAGGCTTTGGATATATATTTTACTTTGGCTTAGGTTTGCAAACATGCTTATAATACTATGACGGTTCTGTTGTACACATTGGCCATTTATGCTAACAAACGTGTATATACAGTAAAATACTCGTGCCTTGTGTGTCGTTGCAATATACATATGGAAGCGCTAAACGACTCAGCCGTCAAAAATTTGGCAATATGCCGAAATTGTGTAATCCGGCAAAAATATTTGCACGAGACTAGCCAGAGGGCCATTTTAATTTGTTGGGCAGGAATGTAAATGTTCGGCGGACTTCGAACAAGAGCTCGTTTCCGATTAAGTTTCAAATGTTTTTTTTCTGCATTTGCTACTGTCAAAGCGCGTTTATATCACGAATATTGGCTAATTGATTCACTGATTCACCGTATGCGGGCAATTAAAAGTGAAGCGCATGGTAGCTTGACGAATAACGCGCGCGTGAAATATAGCATGTTATAGTCCGCGTGATTGTTTGGCCTTCAAAACATGGCAATAGCGGTTTTTTGTATTTAATCAGCAATTTAAAAATGCCAACTTCGCCGTAGAGCATTACAGTTGCAAGCTACTGCTACACAGAAATACTTGTCGAATAATTTAGTTTATACTGTACTGTTGATTCTACAATTGTCTCTGTTGCACCGCATATTTTGCCACTTTCGTTCTCGCTCACATTAGTGGGCGCCAAGCAAACTGGAACACAGTTTTGAGGCTTTTCATTTTTGTTAATGACGAACGCGTCTTGATTAAATTGAGCATTTGTAGCACAATTACACTGGATTGCGACCAGTCTGCAGTTGCGGGTTTCGTTATCTTCCATCGGATTGCAAATACACTGTTGTGGCACAGCAACAGTTTGTGCTTCACCATACCCTGAAGTAGCGGTGGCGCTTGCAAAATTTACTATAACACCATGATAACATTGAACTCTGGCAAGCCACTTGTTATATCTCACTGCGAGTTCTCGCCGAAACTGAGGATCCAGCGCAAGATAAATGAAAAAATTGATTGACGAATTGAATACAACGAGTAGATTTGACAAGTCCACCAGGTAAGTTAGCAACGGCCCTAAGCTTGATTCGAGTAAGTTGATCGCTAGCGCTAGTGAATTGCACGCAATAAACATAAATACAACCATAATCAGCGAGGTTGGATCATCGTTTTGTGACGCATCTACTGACCGTGTGCTTACCATACTTGTATGACGCGCTTTAGCTGGTGACGTGTGTTTCAATGATGATGTCATCCCGGTCTTGGTTCCGGACAAAGATTTCTTGTTGTCCAATCGCAGTTGTTGTTGATGATGTGTTTCCAGTAGCGGTGTTTCACTTCCATCTTGAGCCGACACGGCGGCCGTAGTGTTTGATATTTTTCGATTTTGTTGCCTAGTGCATTCTGGTGGATATTTCTCCGTTTCTTCCGAATCGGTCGAAGTACAAAGCGTAGCGCGAGTGATTTTACGTTGTGCTTGCCTGCCATTGCTTGTCGATTTTGTTGGAGGTGTAAAACCCCATGTGATACTATGACATGTATTAGTTTCGCCAGTTTCTCTGGTATTGTAGATTAATGATGATTTTGTAGCGTATTCCGCATGCGGGATCGGGTCGTGCCAGTTGCTGGAAGTTGGAGCTGTTTGTCCGTTTTTTATGATAGCAAGTGTTGTTGTTGCAGTATCTTTATATTGATTGACAGCCCAAAATTCGTCAGTTTCCCTCATCTTTTTCTCGCCGCCGTCGGAATCTGTTGTGATACTTACTTCTTTTCGAGTTTCCAAATTGAGTTTTGCCGTTTGTTGCATCACACCATGCGAAGATAATTGTTTTCCGTTCTGATTTTCTGGCAAGCGGATCGATTCGTGTTCTGTATTAATTCCAACGACAGTATCTGCACCAAATTGCAATTCACTGGCCAGCGGTGCGCTTTGCAATGACGCAGCAGTGAGTTTCCGACATTTTGCACGACGACGAGCTTTCTTCAACTGTATACTGCTTACAATACAAATATTCAAAATAATCAACAATACAAGTGGAAATACTGTCATAATAATTGTGTATCCGTACACGTAATATATTGTATTGTAGAGTGGATTTTGACGGAGCGGTGTAGCGCATACTTCGTGCACAGTTCGATCGCTACGTTGCAAGTAACACGGACGCACAGTAATTTCGAACCAATGACAAAAATTGTACGCAAATGCAAATGCAACCACAGACGCAATACTGCGGACGGCAACTGTTGGCGTACACAGGCGGCGCTTAAGTTGTGGTCCTAGCACAACGCCAACAAAACAATCGATTCCTGCGACAACGGTCAAATATACTGAAGTTGTTTGCGCAACCATCGCGATTGGATAAACTTGAGCGACACTTGCGAGAAAAATCGTCTTAATTGACGCGTGTTTTTGTCGCATTACTTGAAATGAAAATACAAACACTGCTGTTGTAACAACGAAAAAATCTGAAAACGCAAGCGCTGTCAAATAATTGTTTGCTGAACTGGTACGCATTGATGGTGATAAAAATATTACTGCTGAGATTATGGAGCCTATTGCGCCGATAAGTGCGATGGAAGGTAAAGTAAGCACGATTACAATATGATTGTATAACGCGTAGGTTTGATCGCCGGCTGTTTCAGTTAACCCACAGTATTCGCACAGGAAAATGGTACCGTTAGTTTCAAACGCTTCAACTAAAGATGAAAAATTAAGTGGTTTTGTATCATTCATATTCACAGTTGCACGCAGCCTATTTTGCTACAGCAATATATGAAGTTTGCCAATGTTTAGCCAAAATAAACGCCAAATGTTGCTAATCATATTTGTTCATTGTGATTTTAAGATAATAATTAAACTGTAATGTGAACTACCCAGGTTAAAAAACTATAAATACGCACAAGGGTTATGTATAACTTATTAGGCCAATGTATAGAACAGGGCCGGAACAGTAGTATAAGCCTATTTCTAAGCCTAAGCCTAAGCGTAAGAATGAGCTTATACATAAGCCTAAACCTAAGCCTAAGCCAAAGCAAAAAATTAGTCTAAAGCTTAAGCGTACTCTATTACAGTCACGCCGGAAAACGTTCAGGTCCTGTTCTATACATGGGTCACTTATTAAATACTTCGAATACAATGTTGTACTTTTAAAAAGAACTATAGACATACTTAAATCACCTTAATACGGTCAAAGACTTGACAGAACGTAGTAATTATACCCGACTGCGAAGCTGTAGTTTAATAATGAGAGATAGCCTGTGACAGACCGGAGTATTCGTTTTAGATTTATTTGTTCCGCTTAGTATGTATATCGGCAAAATTTCCGGTGAACCATTCGGCTTGGCTGAGTAACAGAAAAGTATTTGGACCGATTTTGTCGCAGAAAGTGGCCGGTTGTGTGCTATTTAATATTGCTAGAATCGTAGTTTACTTCTGCTTGTTTCTTTATTTTGCTTTTTCAAAATTATTACAATTGCTTTTATGTTTGATGTTTACATAAATGTGACCATGGCAATGTGTTATTCGTTTACACTGGCGGAGCAAATAATATACCGTTGTGCTCAAGTTTCAAAACGCCAGACGCTGATTTAATTTTGTGTCCTGTTTTCATCTCGTTAAAAGTTATGAAATTCAGTCCAAAAAATCTCGACTGAACCAACAATTCAACAGCATTACTGGATGCATAAATGCTAGTTCAGGTTTTGAACCTGACTACTGCCTTGCCCATTTGCTTTTTGATCATTCTTAACGTTTGGGTAGAAAATCCTATGTTTGAAATTTGATACAGCGGCTGATCGGCGAGTTTTTTCACGCGTACTCTCTGTAAACATTTGTTTCTGCCAAATTAATAAGTTGAGCGCCACGTAGCGTTTAAGCTTTTGGAAAATTGTCGAAATCCGCTACCACTTAACATTGTCGCCAAGTAGATCTATGTGGGTACACTTAGAGCTCTTGTTTCAGCGCCGTTTTTATTCATTTTTAATACAGCATATGCTTTTGAATAATTTCAAATTAATGTTTGACCGTTACTGAAGGCGTTCTGCAGACTAAACCTACAGAAACTGTAGCGTATAACTTGATATTAAATAAATTAGGATGATGTAACAAATTAAATACTTATATAACTAAAAGCAGCGAAAAATTAAGCACGCCGTACCCCATTGGGAGGGTTTTAGGCACCTAGCAGGGTGCAACCAGAGGTTAAAACTGCCGCAGCCGGAGCAGGAGGTCAACGAAACTTGCCGGAGCCGGAGATGAGGCGAAATTATGTAGTAAAAATGATGGTTTATTAGTTCATTTTAGCCAATATTTGCAATGTTGTTAAGTTGTTTGGTTTTACAGTAATTTCCTGCGAAATTTCGGAAATACTTTCATGAAAATTGTGGGAAAAGTAAAAACGATACGCGCTAAACAGATAAATTTTGCAAAATTATGCCAAAATTTACTAAAGAAATTGCTGGAACCTCCGGCAAGAATTCTACCGGAGCCGGAGCCGGAGGCCGATTTTCTGCCGGAACCGGAGCCGGAGGCAAACCTCCGGCTGTACCCTAGCACCTAGGGCACCGGCAAAGGCGATGAGACATGAGAGTACAAAAACTTTTACGCCTTCTGCGCAGTTAAGTATAAGCATCAAGTTATTCCCGCTTTGAATTTTTGCTTGCTTCGCTATTCAAATTTTTTCCGCCATTATATATTGGTTCTTCGCGTACCGTAGCGTCCCGAATTAGACGGGGTGGGTAATCAGACCATGTTCTTATTTTAAGGCCCGATCCATAGGAATCCGTATTCCTAATAAAAGTCCGTATGCGGATAGAGTCCCTAAACCACAATTAGAGTACATACATGTGAATTATCCCTTATTGTAGGGCATAAATGACTCCACGACCAAATAAAGTTAAGTTCGAAACTTTAAAGCATACTTAAGTTTTGAGAGTACATTCTACGGATAACCTTGCATTGTCGCTCAAGTTTTAGTTACAACAGAAATAAACGGTTCATTCCACGGATAGTTGCAATACCGGACATATATCACTAACGAAGGGCGGCGGAGGGTGGGATAAAATTTAATACCAGTCCTTAGCCGAATAACAAGGGATACCCTTTGGAGTGGCCAAATAAATATCAGTCCCCCTCTTATTTGGGCCACTACGTAGCTAATTCTGTTTGTATTAGCTGCTTTGCCCTTAAATGATACTTAACGAAGTGTCCATTTCAGAATTTGGGAGGCCCTCAGATACCTTGACATTCTAGTTAAAATGGTTCCAGTATCTGTAACACAAGTATTTATACATACGGAACAGAAAGTTGAGCTTGAACATATTTGATTTTTGACTTAAAATTTTCGCTGCGTGTTTTGGGCGGCGTAAAATTTGTTCGTTTTAAAAAAAGTTTTTATTCGCATAATTTGGGTTTTTTTATGTCAGATCAAACATAACACTACAATCATTTTCGCTGAAACGATACCCAAATACGTATTACCCACGGGTTTCAAACTTTATTGATCGATATTAATTTCTGTCAGACACTTGAACTTGACGCGGCTTAATGACGGAGCTCTACCTGATGATACTTTAGCTGTTATCGGCAGGGACGAATCATAGGGGTTAGCGTTTCCATTACGAATAGTTACTATTACTTATAAGAACTTATTTCACGCTCAGTTTCGAACCACAACCGCACTGTTGAAGCGTTTACTATCACTACTCAGCTGTAGAGCTTGACTTTCGAGCTCGAGGGTGCTCTGACTTCTTGTGGAGAGTTTGCACTGCACATACACGTAGTAATTGCTAAACGCATCGTGTGTAATAATTCACTTATACAGATTACTGTATCGGAGTGTACACCATTTATATTTGAAAGGGATATGGACAGCAATTGCAAAGTGATCCATTAAAGACAACAATTGAAAAGTTTTCCAATATAAAGCGGACGTGCTACCCAGGCGTAAACACAGCAGACATCAAACAATAAAAAGATTATAAGGTAAACAAAAGAGTTTATCAGAGAATAGTGCTCTGCTATGAATTTAATTTACATCCTGACTGATTTCCTTGCTGCCAGAAGGTTATTTTAATAACGCAAAACTATATATATATGCAGAAGTCTGATGAGTACAGCTGCCACAAAAAGTTTTTTGACGCACAAACTTGCCATTGCCCGGCAGGAAGACATTTCCGTTTCGCCTAAAATGCTAAAAACCTTTAATGCCTGGTTTTGTGCTGTTTACAGTAGTTTGACATAAAACGACAATGGTGTACATTATTTCAGTAGTCGAAATCAGTATTTTGCTTACTTTTTTCGATTCAGCCGGCTTTGCCCAATGCGCAAATGTTAGCGAATACACAACAATCTGCATGCAAATTTTTTTCACAGAACAATCGTTTTTTCTGTTTTAAGAAAATATTGTAAACAAGGTAATGCTAGAAAGTTGCCCAAAATACGTATGTGGGGCATTCCAGCTTTAATACTAGGTAAAAGTGCCCCTAGAAGGGACAGATTGTGATATGTTTCGCTTGAAGCATATAAAAGAGTTTAAACAAGGTTTAGTTAGACCATAGATCAGTAGGTAATGTTTATAATATTAGCTCCATAACTTCTATGAAAATAGTTGTCAGCTATATCTTTGACGGCTGTCTTTCAGTGTTAACACGCTTGCGGTCAGTGAAACAAGAAACATATCGGCCCAGCGGACATCACCTATCAGCTTAATTTTTGCGTTTGTTGGGTTTTACAATGTTCAGTTTATAAGTGATCTAATCTAGCATTCTTCATTGGAAGAGGATATTTTTTGAGTTTTAAAATATGTTTCTAAAACTTGATTAGAAAATATTTCAATATTGCAAGATTACAAATTGCGTCTATTGATTATCGAATAAAAAATGTCACACCTACGCGCTCGACTATTTTAGCTATCTTTACCATGACAATTTGATGATGTGAAGTCGAGAAACTTTTCCAAATTGTGTTCTGTGCCGTGACATATTTAAGTTATTCATCTGGAAATTACAGTTCAAACGTTGCTAAATTTTTCAAAGAACATGTTCTGCTGGCGCTCAATTGAGATAACTTTTAAAAAGCAACTGACTGTTATACGAAAGGCATGTTGAGAATTGTACTTTAGAACGCCTTGAAAACCCATAGTGTCAATTTATAGCTTAACAGATGAAAGTTCGTTGGGCCCATATGTTTCTTGTTTCACTGACCGCAAGCGTGTTAACACTGAAAGACAGCCGTCAAAGATATAGATGACAACTATTTTCATAGAAGTTATGGAGCTAATATTATAAGCATTACCTACTGATCTATGGTCTAACTAACCCTTGTTTAAACTCTTTTACATGCTTCAAGCGAAACATATCACAATCTGTCCCTTCTAGGGGCACTTTTACCTAGTTTCTTTCTTTTACATGGGATACGGTGAGGTTTAATGCTAAGTGTACTCCTAAGCGCACGCCTAAGTCTAAACAAAATATAAATCTAAAGCGTACACTTGCTCCATGGCAATCCACCAAAAAGCAGCCTTTTCTAAGCTATAATGCATGGGAGGTTATTGCAAAATATTACTGTCTTAGTTAGCAATTTCAGTAGAACAAACATCGCAGTGACACGTAATCTCTTGCACGTTGTCATTAGCAGCACACAATAATATCGACTAGCTATGGTAATTATATATTTGTAATACAATTTTTCGAAAAATTACAAAAATCAAACTTGTAATAACAACTTAAATGAGACGTTAATGCATGGGAGGTTATTGCAAAATATTACTGTCTTAGTTAGCAATTTCAGTAGAACAAACATCGCAGTGACACGTAATCTCTTGCACGTTGTCATTAGCAGCACGCAATAATATCGACTAGCTATGGTAATTATATATTTGTAATACAATTTTTCGAAAAATTACAAAAATCAAACTTGTAATAACAACTTAAATGAAACGTTTAGCTGTACAATTTGTGTATGGTGTCGAAGCGGCTAATTAGGATATTTTATACGTAAGTTACCTCATTCAAGCTCTGCTTTCCTGCAGAGAATATTCTGCAAAACTTTCAAAAAGCGTGCATTCTCGAGGCTTGAAACATATTGAAAACACTACCGTGTTTCAATGATATGGATGCCAATATTCCATTAGACAATCGACAAATTAGTAAGCTCGTTATAAGTCGTTTACGTGGATGATCCATAACACGGTGAGCTATTTCGGGAATTAAAAAAACAGATATTAAAAGATAGTTCTTGCCAACTCAGCAGTGGTATTCGAATGTCTTCTACAATCTTATCAAAATGAGGTTTAGTTGGACATCTTCCAGAAAACAACAGAATTAACAACTAGTGAATTAGCGGAATTAAGTCTTATCTTTCAACCAACTATCTCTATATACACTAGTGAATCAGATTATATATGGTGAGGAACGAATTACATTGTCATTTTAATATACTGGTTTTATATTCATTTCAAACAGTCTGCTCGTATGGGTCTGAAAATTTCGAGAAAATTTGAGAATACCGAAAATGGCCGGTTGTTCCTACTGGTTTACCTTGTACTTTGCAAATATGGTGAAGTCAAATAACTAATGCTTAAGTCAGTTGTCTCCAACATGGTCAAATGGAAAAACCACTGATCAGAACCAGTTTGCGTTACAGTAGTTTGAACTGTCCAACTCTCCAATCGAAATAAGTTTTTATAGTAGCTGTGTGGACTTTCCTCAACGACAGCGGTTGTTTGGGACGTGCCTGTTGCCAACTAATACAAATAGCAGATTGAATAAGAACACTGCAAAGTAAATTGATGTTGTATAAGAACTATATTTCAATGTTAGTCTTTCGCATGACCTATTGAAATAAACGTTGTTTAAACACAAGATTTAATGTTTATAAAGAAAAACTGATTCATAATGGCAACAGTGGATAAATGGTTTCAACAAGAGTAAAGCAACAGGGTAGATGTTGTGTATAATAGTATGGTATCCAGTGCACGTTGCGTTTTTGACCTATTCCCCTTGTTTAAAAGGGTGGGGTCAAGTTTGGACATTTTTTCCTATTTTATGCGCATTTTATGTTTCAAACATCAACTACACCCTATAAATAAAGGAGGTCGTCAAAAATGTAACGCCCGGTGGTACATTTTGTACTACACAAACTTCGGTAGTTGCACACTGTTATTTTAGAGTGATCATCCTCTCTAAATACTAGTAACACTATGTTCAGCCACGAGTGCCTAGCCTTTTCCACGGATGCCTTGTGGCAATCTTCAATTTCAATTTGGTGAAGACATAGTTTTCGATTAAACACCATAATATTTCAAATCTCTGAACATTACGATTTCTTTATTGTCAGTTCATCTGTTTAAGATTGCTGTCCCAGTCTGAACAATCTTGCGGCTGTAATGACTATAGTGTCTAAAGTGGTTGCTTGGCACGCAAGCGACATGATTTAGAACCGGGCGTTTTGGTTATAGAAACTTTAAAATTTGAAATTACCGATTCTTAATGCTTTGTCGAAAATTTAATTTATCAATTTATGCTCCTGAGTTTAAATAGTCTTGTTGAATATAAATTCGGATCCTAAAAACCATTCTGCATATACTTAATTTTATGAATGAAAGCTAAACTTGTGAACAAAAAATTTTCAATTGCGGTCTTTAAGTACTTACTAAAGTGGCGACTTTTATTGTTCGTCTTTGGTTTTAAAAAATTTTCCATTTATCCACGAACCAACTTATAAATATTGTTGAATTGGCCAGCGTTCAAACTAATATCAACTGTGTAAAAATGACTTAAAACCTGGCTTGAATTACCTGCGAGAAATTATATAAAAATTGTGTAATCTTTTTCCGGCCAAATATATAATACCTACGTGTATATAGGGTATGTTATAGCAATAACTTTAAAAGCTTATGCTTAAATTAAGTATCATTCTTATGCACTAAAACTAAAGCCATATATATTTGTGAATACGCGCAGAAACCCGAGTGCTGCGTTGTGCAGATAGCGTTTTAATGAGCATTACAGTAAATGGAACGCAAACCACAAAGGTCGAAGCAATTTCAAAACCGAAAAAATTTAATCTATCACACGCACGCTACACCTCATTTCCGACATTACATTTCGATCACGGATGGTCGTTAAGTAAACAATGGTTTTCTATTTAAAAACCAGCGAATTTTTCCAGCTTACACCTGACCAGACAAACCTGGTCCCATATTCAACGGGACCGCTATGTGTATCTGCAAAAATAATTGAGTTTTCACTCGCACCATATTATAAAACATGGGAAGTTTTCGCAGTATAATGTGGTTTTGTTAATTAAATTGCCAATAAACAAGCTTATTTATGTCTGTTAACGGTGTTGTTGTGTGTATCTGGCGAAAAATAAAACAATTATATATGTTCACAAAAAAATTGACACGAAAAAAATTCCAACTCACGTTTAAAGTTATGAACAAAAAACAAGCATAAGCCCAAATCTCTATTCTATAGAAGCTGTGCATCTCTCACCAGTTGATTAAAAAGTTGACGTATGCATATTTTATTGGCTATCTGTAACAAATTTGGTAAGTTTGAGTGAAAATTTTCTATACCGCTGTCGTTATGATTTATATATTCCACCGTACGATTCTTACCTTTTTAAGATATACGAATCTTTCACCATATATTTTTTAAACATGGGCCCATGTAAATATAACGGCAGAACGTTTTACTGCAGTACTATAGAGTACACTTAATCTTAAGATACATTTTGCATGGGCTTAGGTTTAGGTATAGGCTCATTCTTACGCTTAAGTTTAGGCTTACGAAAATGCTTATACTACTTATTACGGCCCTGTTCTATGCATTGGTCAAAACTTGCCCAGTTCAAGACAATGCTTCCGACAAAATAAAGCAAATGCCCATCAATATGGGTCAACTTAAAATCGATTTAAATATTGTTTCTAATTTTTTTTATCTTTTTACTGTATTAATGCGAAGAAAATAACCTTGATTAACCAGTGGGAATGTATTTATCATAGGCCAGCGTTGCCGTTCTGTAAATTTTGCAGCGAAAAACTTTCTGTTGAATCTCATTATGCGATGTCCAGCTAAATAGCTAAAAAATATGGCACAGACGTGAATACAGAAGTTGAAAAAATTTAGCATCTTTTGGTGAAATTTGTAAAAGTAAAAAATTATCGCTTCCAGGCCGGAATTCCGACATTTTCGGTTACGTGGCCATTTATTGAGCGAAGCGAAACTCCGAGCGAAGCTCGGAGTTTCGCGAAGCGTTTATGTTTTGTACTTGGGGGTCGAAAGGTGGATGTTCGTCTGTCCGTCTGTCCGTCCGAAAAGAATTTCAGGAACTGCAGAACCGATTTTGATAAACTTTTTTTGTTTGAAAGCCAATTATACTGGGGTGCTAACCTCGGATTGGGGTTTTAAAATTTTAAGCCGTTTATTAGCTACAGGCTAATTTGCATAATTAATTAAGCCTAAATTAGGACTTTCCACAATATTTCACTAATTATTACAGTTAGAAGCAATCTAATTTTAGCATTAAAGGGTTTTTGGGTGCGAAGAATCTGCGTAGACTGTTTACAAACCTCCAAAACCGATAATTGAGCAGTTAGCTAATAGATAATTTGCATATTAGTATAGTTTATAAGCCTAAATTAGGACTTTTTACAATATTTCACTATTTATTAAAGTTAAAAGCAATATAATTTCAGCACTAAAGGGTTTTTTGGTGCAAGGAATTTGAAGAAATAGCTTACAATCATCCAAAACCGATAATCGAATAGTTAGCTAATAGCTAATTTGCATATTAGCTTAATTGACAAGATAAACTAGGACTTTTTAAATTATTCCAAAGTTATTAGAGTGGCTGAAGGGTTTTTGGGTGCGAAGAATCTGAATAAACTGTTTACAAACCTCCAAAACCGATAATTGAATAGTTAGCTAATAACTAATTTGCATATTAGCTTAATTGACAAAACAAAATTAGGACTCTTTAAATTATTCCAAAAAATATTAGAGTGGCTGAAGGGTTTTTGGGTGCGAAGAATCTGAATAAACTGTTTACAAAGCTCCAAAACCGATAATTGAATAGTTAGCTAATAACTAATTTGCATATTAGCTTAATTGACAAAACAAAATTAGGACTCTTTAAATTATTCCAAAAATTATTAGAGTGGCTGAAGGGTTTTTGAGTGCGAGGAATCTGAGGAAATTGCTTACAAACCTCCAAAACCGATCAATGAATAGTTAGCTAACAACTAATTTGCATATTACCTTAATTGCTTACGTGCGTTCGATCTTCGCTCAATAAATGTAGTCCCACTACGACTGGTAAATATATAATTTTATTTAGTCTGAATGTACCGTAAACCACCTCGTTTTACGGCAATCAATCGGAGTGAAAGTGAATATCTAAAGTTCATATATACTTTAAAACATTGTGAGTATTATGTTGGGCTAAGAATAATACTAGTTAATGTTATGTCAAAAACTTACAGCGAGCGCAAATTGTGCAACGAATTGAAATCATTTTTATTGCTTAATATGAAAATTAATCGTAAAATTCCAATTCTAAATCCGGTTCCGACAAGAAAACTTTATTCCGACTTAGAATCGGACTCGGACTAAATTTGGTTCTGCTGAAATCCTAGGAGCTTCTTCGCGTTCGTATGAAGTTAATTCCAACCAAACCGTGGCAAACAGTCTTTTGAAGACAATATACAATTATTGAAGACAATTTTATTGATGAAAATTGATTTGATTTCTGATTTTATCTAAGTACGTTTTGAAACAATACGAATTACTGAACCAATTGCTATAATTTGTTATAAACTCTCAATACAATTATTCTAATTCAAGAAATGGATTGCAAAAACGGGAGTTTCCCCACTTGGTACGATTTTATAATAATAGATTTTGCCAGAAAATGGTTCATAACCAAAAATGTTCAGTACTAAACGATACAAAAGTGTTAACAACAAAAAATAAACCACAATATCAATTAGGTAAATATAACCGTTTTGGTAACACAGCCTGACTGTGTTTCTATATGAATAATTAAACTAATACATTTTGAGAGGAAAGTATGAAAAATATATGCTAAAACAATAATAATAATAATAATAAGCATCGTACACGAAAACTGATATTTACACAGATAGCAAACCTTCACGTTTTATGATTAGCCTGAGGCGAGCACGAAAACTGATATTTACACAGATAGCAAACCTTCACGTTTTATGATTAGCCTGAGGCGAGCAGAATTTGGAGGCACCATTTGTCTGCTGTATCCATCTATCATGTTAAAACCGGATATCCGTTTCCGTTTTCTTTTCAGGGAAAAATCGGTGTCTGTTTCCGTTTCCATTTCTGTTTAGAGAAACACTTGAAATTCGGTTAGTTTTATGTTCAAAATTAGTTATAAACGACGTATATGTCTCGCAATTTTTCATCACAGATATATATGCTGCAGTTCATCGAAACGAAATAAAAATATAACGAAAGGTGCATCCGCCATTATTTCATTAAGTTTAAAAAGCCCTGTGAATATTTGCACGCATCAATTCTGTTGGCAGAAAAATAAAACATCTTTGAAACTTTTATACTTCAATGTCCGTCTTCCGTTTCTGTTATTTTGATCACTAACTGTTTCCGTTTCCGTCATGTTTACTATCCGCTTTCGCCCTGCAATCTACCTAACGATCTATGCTTTATTGTGATTAAGAAAATGTTTAATCTGTGTATATACAAGACTACTGCAGCTTGCTTCTATACGACTTCAGCCCCACACCTGTGCAAGCTTATGCTGTGAAAACTCGCAGCTGCAATTTTCAGGTCCGCACTTTAGCTAACACATTAAAACTACATCTGTATTGTACATATATACTACTATTTGCAGCGAGAATTTTTTCAACTGTAATTTGCAGCTGCAAGTTTTGTAATGGGTTTGTAACAAAACTTAAAGCTGCAAATCGCAGCTCTAATGATCTCGCCTAGTGCAAAAACTGGCACGTGTGAATCGGTTTTTATAATATGACAGAATTACAGTCAACGTGAGCATAAAAATGACAACAAGGTCCTCTGATTGTGGCATATTGTGTTCATGCGTGCAGCGCATGTCATAAAGATGAATTACGTCAGTTTTTTATGGTTGTACAAGAAATACAGGCACGGGTACGTTTAAATGCTCACGTTTTGCATGCAATCTGCATTTAATATTTTCGTATCGTGAGAACGTCTGCAACTGCAACCAAAACAACATGAATTTAATAATTGATACAAGAAAGGCAGACAATATTTTTGATGTGTTATTGTGTTCAAGTATACAAAGATTCTGAGCTATGTGTCAAACCATCATTTGAATGACGTTACTTTCCTCCTTGTTTAACTTCCTCGTGTCCCACCCAAACGTCACCACATTAAGCAATTCTCATTCTAGAACACCAAAAACACAATCTAAAAGTACTTTGTTAGAAATTTTCTAGTTTTCTGATAATGGATTGCGTAGTGTGTGAGATTTCGGGAACGAAGCCCCACATCCTGACTTGCTGGCTGTTCAGGTAGCGGTAGCCCCCTGAGAATCTAATTAAAGACAGTTTCCTATGCGGTAGAACGTTTTCCGCTGTGCAGGGGAGTAAAAATGCCAAGTTTGCCACCGATAACAAAACATGTCCAGAAGTTATATATAGAGTTGTCAACAAATTTTGGTTTACAAATTGTATATACCATGCCATGAGACAATTGACGTGCGTTGTCGAACGGTGCCGGACTATACAAGGACGGCACTAAAAACAGTTAAAAAGTACAGCGCTAACTAATCAAGCAATATACCCATCAAGGTACTGTTCATTCATGATAACACAAACATATTATACTAAAAAAATCCCGAGTTTCTATGGCGTCCGAGTTATTCAGATAGTTTTTGGGCAATGCAGTTATATAAACAAAAAATTAGCCATCGAGCAAGGGTTTCGTAATGCTTTGATGGATTACAGGGTTAAACTATTTCCTTTGTTATTTTGCGTCCAAAGGTATTCAGCGCGCATCTGTTGGTAAACGCAAGAAACCCCTTTCGAAAATTTTATAAACCGTAACCGCACTTCTCAATATTCCGGTTAAGGTAGAAATTTTTCTAATTTGATTAGTTGCCTGTTATATTTTGCAATTACTGTTCTGTTTGTCATCAGTACGTCACTAGAATCAGCTTTGTTTTTTAAATTTATGCAGCTAATGTATAGGTTCTAGGGAATAGCTCAAAGTAACACATGTGAACATTATGATTTTGCGGCCGTATTGTTTGCATACTGCCTGGCACCCAAATGAAAGATACAGTCCTTAAAATTCGAAACATTTTACACACCCGTTCAAACATATTTCAAAATTGTACACTTACCTCCTCGTTTTGGTATAATTTAGGCATAGGCTTAGGGTGAAGGATAGGTTTAGGTTAGGCATAGGGATAAGTAAGCCTTTCCGAAATCTAAACCTAACATTGAGCCTAAATGCTGGAGCCTATGTCTAAACCTGTGGGGAGGGGAAATGTATAAAACAACATTTTATATTTCCTAGGACGCTCCCCTTTTGTGTCTATGCTTACCATTTTATTGTGTATAGCTGGAGTGTTTGTAAAGGCAAAAAGCAGAAATATTCTGTTTGTAACATCATGCCCGGTCTTACGATGTAATTAACATTGTCATTTAAAGAGGTTCAATTGCCCATTGCTGCGTGCAAGGTTTCACATCTCATGGAATGAGTAAATAAATATTAAGCAAACCATATATATATATAATTTAATGAACTCGATTAAAATCTGTGGCTGTTTACTGCAGTTTGGTTGTAGTTGTTGCTGTTTAAGTAAATGGAAAACTAGAAATTTGGGTCTAGCGGCCAATGTGTATTGAACTCAGCTGTAACAGTAATTGAGCGAAGCTCGGAGTTTCGCGAAGCGTTTTATGTTTTGTACTTGGGGGTCGAAAGGTGGATGTATGTCCGTCCGTCTGTCCGTCTGTCCGTCCGAAAAGAATCTCAGGAACGGCTGAACTGATTTTGATAAACTTGTTTGTTTGAAAGCCAATTATGCTGGGGTGTTAACCTCGCATTGGGGTTTGAAAATTTTAAGCCGTTTATTAGTTACAGGCTAATTTGCATAATTAATTAAGCCTAAATTAGGACTTTCCACAATATTTCACTAATTATTACAGTTAGAAGCAATCTAATTTTAGCATTAAACGGTTTTTGGGTGCGAGGAATCTGCGTAGACTGTTTACAAATCTTCAAAACGGATAATTGAGCGGTTAGCTAATAGATAATTTGCATATTAGCTTAATTGACCAGGCAAAATTAGGACTTTTTAAATTATTTCAATAATTATTAATATTAAAAGCAATACAAGTTCAGCACTAAAGGGTTTTTAGGTGCGAGGAGTCTGAATAAATTGTTTACAAACGTCTAAAACCAATAATTGAGTAGTTAGCTAATAGATAATTTGCATATAAGGATAGTTGATAAGCCTAAATTAGGCGTTTTTACAATGTTTCACTAATTATTAGGGTTACAAGCAATCTAGCTTCAGCAATAATGGGTTTTCGGGTGCGAGGAATCTGAATAAATTGTCTATAAACCTTTAATGGCCATTATCGTATAGTTAGATAATAGATAATTTGCATATTTGCTTAATTGACGAGACAAAATTAGGACTTTTTGAATTATTCCAATAATTATTAGGGTGGCTGAAAGGTTTTTGCGTGCGAGGAATCTGAGGAAATTGCTTGCAAACCTCCAAAACCGATAAATAAATACTTAGCTAATAACTAATTTGCATATTACCTTAATTGCTTACGTGTGTTCGAGCTTCGCAAATATAGTCCCACTACGACTGGTATATGCATATTCCTATAAGCTTAAGCCTAAGCCTAAATGTAAGAATGAACTTATACCTTTAAGCGTAAACCTAAGCCTAAGAAAACATAGTTTATTACTTAAGCTTACTCTATTGCAGTCCTACAGGAAAACCCGTTCCTGGTTTTTACATCGGCCGCTCTTTTTTAATTTCAACTTACATTTACGGTTAAGCTTTGGTTCAGGTCCAGGCTGCAATGCCCGCGAATGGGGCCCCAACCCCCAATTAGGGGACGACCCTTGGGGACACCCACTTTGACAAACTAAAATTTTTCGCTTATCACAAAATTAAGAGTTGTAGAAACATTTTTTATTGGGGCACCTCGGACCTTTTTGGTGGGGCCGACAATCTTACCGCTGGCCCTGTCAGGCTTTCACAGAAAAGTTGACTTTATTTCTAAGTCTATGCATAAGTCTTTGTCTAACCCTAAATCCTAACCCGTAACATTAAATGTAGGGGAAAATGTACCAAAGCCAAAAATTCTAATTCTGGTTGCTATATTTCAAACAAATTTTATGCCGTGATGTATTAACTAGGATTTTGGGAAGTAGGGTAAGTGAAATAAAAATTTCTTAAGATGTCGGTTCCTGTGTTATCAAGGATCGTGCACAAAAAATTGTAATTAAGAGTAATGACTCCAAAATCTCCAGCTATATTTCAGGCTTATTCAAGCATTTGTTCTAAAAACTTTTTCAGTGAAAAAATATTTCTAAAATAAACGTTGATATTTTGCGCACAGAATACTAAATAAAAATTAACAGAACTTTAAGTGTATTATAAATTTCTACTGCTTGATTGCAACATGATTATAATGTCTAAATCGGTAGACACAAAAAAATCCGCTGTCTAGGTTTTGGTAGAGCATAAACCTCAAAACATGTCTGCCTGTCACTAGACCCGCATTAGGTTCAGCCACAGCTATGCCATATCAAACATGCATGTAACATGAAACATACAGCGAAGACACGCGACGCCAGCGTGCTATAACATATTTTTTAACACAGGCATTTTTTGACAATCACTCGCAAGGATAAATTAGTATAATTTGACGCGTCTAAAAGTAAAAAATTGTCTTAAAAATAAGCGATAGTCGATCAGAAATCATGCAGCATGCGATAATAAAAAATTTCACATAGACAAGCCTAATCAATTTTGGTGGTATCCTTGCGTTTTAGGTCACGAAATTATGGTATATGCATCATTACACTCAACGAAAAGTCAAATAAAAATAGAGAGATCACGATTCAAATTGAATTCATGCTCAAGGTTGCAGCTATCGAGATTGGAGTCAACTTTTCGTTCCGATTTATGTTCATGGGTTTTTAGGAATTTTTTCTTTTGGTTACACACGACACGATTCATGATATATACACAACGTAATCTTATTTTCGAAATTCTCATTGCGTCCCTGTGCGCATAGGTTCCAATTTAGAATGTCAAAAAATACAAAGCCAATACCTGAAATGGCTCGGCGGATACGGTAGGTATATATTAAAGACCAAAAAGAAGTCATATTACATCGACCATAGTAATTTATCAAAAGAAATATGGTATATAAAAAATTTGAGAGAAAAAAGAACAAAATACCGAGTGTTAAATAAAATATTAGCACTGAATGCCTATTAGTGAAATTAAAAACAATTTTCATAATAAAAGACTGCCGGGATTTTTGAAATCTCACTTTATGCACTCAAGTTTTGTTAACTGCTTTACTTGACTGGCGCCAATTTAAGTTAAATACTTAACTTATATATTGGGCAAGAATACAGAAATGTCAATTTAACCAAAACGAACGAGCAATTTTAATATATTATAATGCGGTAATATATATGTTAAATTGTTCAATGATAACTATATTGCAAAAAATGGTGAGTCAAATTGACTCTCTCCGAAATAGGCTCTACGAGACTACACAAATGAATCAAATTCGACTTGGCCAGAGTCAAATTCGACTCATTAAGTCGCACGATTGACTAACAAAGTGGAATTTGACTCAGTTTTTGTAGTCCTGTAGAGCCTATTTCGGAGAGAGCCAAATTGACTCACCATTTTTTGCTCTGTAGACCGCATATAGCTTCGAGTGTGTACCACTGAATTTTACATGAATGTTTAAATCTCGGTGTTTCACCGCGTAAGACGGAGTGGTGATATGTGATCAAGAGTTTTGAGAAAATTTTATATTTAAAATGCATATAACAAAAAAGTTTGAGCTAAGAAAACGTTAGAGAAATGACTATAAAGTCTACGGCCCATGTTACTATAAAGGCTGTTCCAATTGCCCGGGACACAAATGTACCCGGAGTGCACTCTTATGCGCTCCTGTTTATGCAGAGGCAGATATATTTACGTAGGTATATATATATATGTATATATATGTATATATTATATATACATATATACACACATATATATATACATATATATTGTATATATGTATCTGTCCCAAGTGTCCCAATTGTCCCAACTGTCCCAATTGTCCCAACTGTCCCATCTGTCCCATCTGTCCCATTTGTCCCATCTGTCCCAAGTGTCCCATCTGTCCCAACTGTCCAACTGTCGCAACTGTAACATCTGTCCCATCTGACCCAAGTGTCCCATCTGTCCCAAGTGTCCCATCTGTCCCGCTGTCCCATCTGTCCCAACTATCCCATCTGTCCCATCTGTCCCAAGTGTCCCATCTGTCCCATCTGTCCCAAGTGTCCTATCTGTCCCATCTGTCCCAACTGTTCCGCTGTCCCAATTATATTTTTGGAATGTACTCCTGGTACATTGCTGTCCCGGGTAAATGGGACGGGTACTCCTGGTACATTTCAGTCCCGGGAAAATGGGACGGCCTTTAAAGTAACATTGGCCAAGTCTACTATGAGCAACGGAAGCGTAAGCATTGTACGCGAAGTATAGTCTCCACAATAAGGATTGAAAAGTGTCGCGGAGAAGCTGATAAAGATGCGAGCAAGGATTCTGGGATGTGGTAAAGCTCTTTGTAGAGATTTAGAGGCGGAAACACGAACCACGGTTTTTAGTATGTATACATTTTCATTATTCAAGATTACAACTTATTGCAAGTCGCGGATCCAGAAATTTCTGACGTGGGTCCATTTACTGTTAAGTTGTTAACACGAAAGAAATCTGAGAAAATACAGCAAAAAAGGTACGGTTGCCCATTGCCTACATAAAATAGGTAAACTTTGTGCAGAAACGGTTAAACAAACGGTTGTATAAGGTTATAACAGCAGGATACGATTGTGTTTATGACGTAGTTTATATTTCGGATTTTGGCGTGTAATGCAATTATCGGTAAGCCATCCGCAGGCTACATTTTACGCAATTAAAAGGAAGAACAGACAAAAATTGGAGATCATCATCCGGTCCGGTGGCGGATCGAATCGGGATCCTCCTAAAATACATCCTTTTTAAAATTTTTGTTCAGTTCAAAGAAGTGTCTCGCAAACCAGTCAATGTAAAAAATAAATATTTGTGCAATTCAGAAAAATAGAATGAGGGATACAAACTACAATAAAAATGAACAGGAATAAATTTATAAAAATTAGACAAAATACTGTTTTAAGTAGAAAATTTTTTTAATTCATACATGTTACCATTGTTTAGCTCAAAATAAACCATCTGCCAGCCAATGTGCGTTTCTTCTCACAATTCACAATAATTGTCAAACATTTCGTACAATAGCATACAGTGTTAATCATAGACGCCAGGGCCAATGTATAGAACAGGGCTGCAACAGTGGTATAGGTAAACATATTCCCAGCTCTAGGTTTAAGCCTAAAGTCTGAAGTGTAAAGGTTGCGCTATACTTTACTGGACCTGACGTCGACGCGCGCCGCCGCGCGTTGCCGCACGCCGCCGCATAATAAAAACTTTTACAGCGCCGAGCAGCGGCGTGCGGCTAAATTTTAGTTGCCACGCGCCGGCGTCCGGCGGCGCGCGGCGAGTATAGCGCAACTTTAGGAATGAGCTATACCTAAACGTAAGCCTAAGCAACACTCGTTGTCCAGCAAAAAAACGTTCCGTCCCTAATATTTACATAAACTGATGCCACCATGTACGCCTAGTGAACTCTCCCTAAAAGCTTCCTAAACAATATTTCTATACGCAAGTATATAAACCAAAATTATACAATTTGTCGGCTGAATTGCAGCATAAAAATTTACTGTACTACACTTGTACTGCACTCTGCACACCCACATCCCAATATTCTGGCAGCACCAATGGAGTTAATATATTCATTCCAAAAACGCGAATGTCGAAGCAGCAAACAATACTTATTTAGATTTTAATAACAGCCATATTATTTTTAGCAGTCGGTATGCTAACCATTAAGTGACACATCTTATATCCATGTCGTTTATATAATTAATACGTATTAGGACTCAGTGCTTTATATCGATATGTTTGAAACAAAGCTGTAGCTTCAATTCTGATGACAATACGGGCTTGTAGCTAGAGAGAAGTTAAGGAGCTTGGTCATCTCAGGCTACATTTTGCGCCATCCTTGGAAAATTTAAACCCCGCTTTTGAGACACGTAAAATCAGGCTACTCTTCAATTTTTTGGCCGCCCCGCAG
Source organism: Enoplolaimus lenunculus (assembly GCA_030248215.1). Classification (NCBI taxonomy): domain Eukaryota; kingdom Metazoa; phylum Nematoda; class Enoplea; order Enoplida; family Thoracostomopsidae; genus Enoplolaimus; species Enoplolaimus lenunculus. The sequence continues at coordinate 22,984 of JASANG010002223.1, forward strand.
AAAAAAGCCATTGAAGAACTTCTGGACATGTGCGTTGTAAAATAAGAAGGTTGTGGATCAATGACCAGTTAAACGTACATTAGGCATGAAACTGTTGACGAGGGTTAATCTCTTTAGTGACATTGATAATTTTGCCCCACCTACCATAGATTTTAGCTGAGTTGATGTGGCAGAGAACACTGTAATGTCCTGAAATATTTCGACAGTAATTGTTCACCGTCTCTGGCATAGCATTTTTTGCCGAACGTTTCGACACAAAACAGTCATCAAAAAATACAGCAAGACCCTAATTTGTGTTGTGCCAGCAGCGCAGGTCAAAAAAATTTATTTACAAGTTCTTTCATTACGCTGTACAACGCCGGACGGCCCCCAATTGCACAAAATATTCCTCCAAAATAACAGCATCACCAAGAGACGTAGCTGGAATATTTGAAAGAGCTGACGTTCGATAAAAATTTTGAATTCTTGGGCGGGTTCTCGTTTGCCAGCTAAAATCGTATCTAAAAACTTCTGTGGAAAATTCTCAAATGAAAGGCTTAGCACGAAACTTAAGCCTGGCCACGCGCTTCGTGACCATACCGCCATTCTCCACGTGTTAAAGTACGAGGATGTCGCTTGTTGAATGTTTTGACTGTAAAAACTTGCGCGTGTGAATAAGGCTTAACGCATCAATCGGCCACATCTCCGCCGCCACGCTCTGCGATCGCTTGATGAAACTGATCCAAATAATACCACCAATAATAGACGTTAAATGCCGCAAAAGTTGCTGGAAACGCTTTCGCGCACAAATTATCAATCCGACTTCCGAGTTCTGCGTTCAGTTCAATGCGTTGTTGTTTTTCTATTTCACTTTGTCGAGATTTCCTGGCTCCAGCATTTTGTAGGTCGTCCAATTTTCCAGGCTCGTTTTTGTTCGAAACAGATTTTTGACCCGATTTATCCATTGAATCTGGTACGGTGGAAGCGCACGGTTTGCGATTTTCGGCACAAGGTTGACTATCACCATTGGGTTTTAAATGAAACCGGCTACGCATAGAGTTTGACTGACGCTTACGCAGCCCGGACTGCAGCGGTTTAATTGGTGAATTTCGATCCCGTGTTTCAACGCTAGTTGAACCATTCAAATTCGGATATGTCGATTTTCGGGCACCAGAGCTTACCATTGAATAGTTGAGCTTATCGAAACATGGATACTGGTGTTTAGCAGGCTTTGGAAGTTCTTGGACGGTTGGCGAAAGTAAATCCTGTTTAGGTTCGACACCTTCCTGCTGAATCACTTGTAATCTGCGACTCGAATCTATAGCATTTGGAACTTGTACACCTTCCATTCGGTGATGCTTGTCAATAGGACTGTAATGTCCGACGGTAGGTTCATTATTTGTGCGCGTGCCGAAATTATGATTTGGCTGGATAGAGGAGACATAGCTACCTGCCGCGCGGTTTTGATAGGGCATTATTTGTGTTTTGCAACAATTTTGAGTTGCTTTTTCGTCAAAATGATGGGTTGATGACATTATACCAAAGCCACTTGTTTGATTCGCGTTAGACAATAGCAATTGGATATTGGGTTTCCAAATAGTTCCAACATTTGTTGTTTCGCCAGCCTGAGTTAGTAACAAATCTGAGGGGCGGTCGTTTTTCGAAGCTTTAAGAGTTTGACTATCATTTTCGGGACAAAGAACTTTCGAATACAAACATTGTTCGGGATGTGGACGTAGATGGTTCGAGGCACGTAGATCTGTCACAGGTAACGTCGAACCATGATAGTAGGAAACATCTGATCCACTGGGATAAGTCATGGTTACGGTTCTGGAATTGATTGCGGAATCGAAGTTTGTTGTCCGGCTAGAAATTGGAATAAAGGCTTCGTGGTCGAACGCTGTTCGATCCGATCCTTGTTTTGTATTGATATTTTGTTGTTGAATAGTTTGCCTCAAGATTGATGTAGCATCGCTTTCAGATATTACCAAATTGTCACGTGGGTAGGGGTCACCTTCAGATTTGCAAATCGTTATATCGGTCAAGTATTCTGGTTCGCGTTGGGTTGTTTCAACTCCACCAACAGACTTGGGGCCTAATTGGTGACTGTCGCTAGACAAGTTAGCGATTCCGTTGTTAGGTCGTTTTTGAACCAGTAGGCGAACACATTCAATTGGGCTTTGCCTAAAGGTATCGATTATTTCGGGAGTTTTCTGGTTTGACTCCACGCAAGGTTCTCGTGCCGGGTGCCTGACTGGCAGCGACACTGAGCGCCTGGAAGATGGGTTTCGAGAAAAGCTGGAAGTTCGGCTAAGCTCGGATGCTGCCTGGGACGTTCTGTGAACTGAAGACGCGCCTTGTGACGATTTCAATGTTGAGTATAATTGCTCGTCATTTAGATAGCCACGCGGCGAGTACCCGAGTCGTACGAGTATCTTATCGCATAACTCGAGCAGGGTTGCTGCAAAACCAACGACTGCAAGCTCGACAAGTGAGAGAAAAATAAACGCAACACAAATGAACATCCATAGATCTGAAATTAGAACTAGAATTTAATTATCTGTTCGTATTATAAGAGTTTGATATACCAGTACAAGGTTCCTAAGTCAGTGTGTTAGCCATAGGCGGATCATAATGAAGGCCATTGAAACTCGGGCCTCAAGGCTAGCGATTCCAAACGTTTGTGGCAGTGAAAACATTCATACAAAATCATTGAAGCCCAAATTTACCACAAGTTTCCTGGCGGCAGTATGAGAGCCAACGAAACGAATTGATCTAAAAGCCCGGTTTATCATGGTCCGCCCCTGATTTCCGCAACACAACTTTATCCTTTACATGGTTAAGTGGTTGGAGACGAAGACAGTTCCCCGTCGTTACAAGTTGTTTTACACTCAATTTTATTTCGTTTCAAACTGATCTATTTTGTTATTTGGCCGCTCGTCAATGAAAGAATGATTAAAAAGGTTACGAAATAAACTAATTTCAGTTTGTTGTTTGAAATCGTGAGGCTCAACTTTTTCTTGTGTTTGCTGTTTTTAGCCGAAAGCAATCATACCAGTAACCATTTACGTACAATAATGAACGTGTCGATCAAACCTAACTTTGTCTAAACACACACTGCTGAGCACACTACTATGTGCGCCTGCAATATATGTATGCAAAGTGCTCAGTGTTTAATAATTATTACGTGTGCATGCGGTGCAAAATGTCTACTATTGTTAAGAGCTAAGCCTAACTTGAGTGCAAAGCTTTTTTGTGGAATGGTGTTGAAATACGCCTTCCATTCGATAGATTCGTTGCTCAAATGCTGGCTTAAAATTAGATCTCAGACGAAATGAAAAATATTTATGTTGGAAAAAGTTTTTGACAAAACAAAATTAACAAACGCTTACCAATCGCTTTAATATACGATACTTTAGGTAAATTTTTGGTCACATTACCGAACATAATTGTCAATGCCATCAGTGACGAAACGCCAAGTGTAATGTATTTATGTTGGAAAAAGTTTTTGACAAAACAAAATTAACAAACGCTTACCAATCGCTTTAATATACGATACTTTAGGTAAATTTTTGGTCACATTACCGAACATAATTGTCAATGCCATCAGTGACGAAACGCCAAGTGTAATGTATTTATGTTGGAAAAAGTTTTTGACAAAACAAAATTAACAAACGCTTACCAATCGCTTTAATATACGATACTTTAGGTAAATTTTTGGTCACATTACCGAACATAATTGTCAATGCCATCAGTGACGAAACGCCAAGTGTAATGCGAGCCGGTAACGCACGGCTGTCAATCCAAAATGAAATCCACGATATAAAAACACTAAGATACGTGGGTAAATACGCTTGAAGAACGTAGTATCCAAATGTGCGTTTGAAATGAAATTTTACAATCAGCTGATCCCACATCCCTGCAGTGTACGGCAACAAATCTGTCGACCATGTAAAATTGTAAAACGCATAATCGGGTAAGTGAAAGATTGATAAGTCGCCGCCTGGGACGGAAACCGGAGCGGCGAGTTGCCAACGAAGTTGTACTTCCGCACGACTGTACGAGTATGACTCCATCACCAACTCGCAACTTTGAGTGTCCATCGGAAAGTTGGTTAAATCGATTTTGCAAGGGCCTTCAACCTGAAGTTTATTGCGGAGATAACGAACAATTGACTTCTTGTTCTTGTAAACAAGCTAATATACAACTGAAAGGTTTTGAATTAATTTGCAATATGTGTTGGGTTTGTATCGTTCATGTTGGTTAATCAGGTAAGTAGGTTAAAAACATAAAATTAATACTGAATGCAAAGTAAACAAAAATGACACAAAAGCTAAACTTGAATTATATCAAGCCTGTACACAAGGTGTCCGTCACATAATAGCTAACATTGGAGTGCCGGACATAAGATTTTTTGGTGGGTACGAAAAGTTTTTTATTTAATTCCACTGTAAACGGTGAATGTTATTGCTTGTCTTCATTCAACACAAACAAGAAAAACAAACAAACTTGCTTCCGGAATAAGCATGCAATCAAAACTAGGCTTTAATATTGAGGATTTCGCCACTCGATTTTCCTACTTGGGGTTCAGAGACATGAATTAAGTCCGATTTTAATACCAATTCTTGATTTTAATAGTTTTGCAGCTATGTTTTATCAATTATCTTTGAACAATAATTGCGACAATTTTGGGATTTATAAAATTTCAAAATCAGTAGATGTGTATTGACTTCGTCCGTTTAAATTCTTAATTCACCACAGTCAAAGGTCAACTAAAGGTCTCGCGTATGCTTCCATTCTCAACTTACTCTAACTCTATAGTTTAACCATACAGTTCCGTTCGGAAATATAAGCAGTAGAACATTGAGACCGGGTGATTCATGAATTTGCGTAAATTTGCTGTTCACAAAACAAACGTTTGGAGTCCAAATACGATTCATTACAGACGGATCTAAGCTGATGTTGCGAACGCAAGGATTGATATGTTCAAATCTAAAATGGTAAGCAAGTTTGTAAATAGGACAATTTATTAGACTTGAAATGAAATTTTTAAACAATCTATATCTGAACCATATCAAGCATTTTGATTGGTTATAGTTTTAGGCCCGTAGCCTAGGGTGCCTGGGGGGTTTAGCCCCCGTAGAATAATTTTACCCTCCAGAAAATTTTCAACATTGCTTGTAAGTCATCGAAAACCCTTGTATGCCCGTCCTGAAAAATGTTTTGCCGTACATATCAAGGTGACCTGTTCAGGGCCTATATTTAAGTGACCCCAAAATGATAAAAACAGTTTTAGCGGGGCTACAAAACTTATTCGGTGCTGCTGGTCATGCAAGTTTTTGATATATAAAAACGGTGGATCGGCGGCTAAGTTTAACGCACCGAACATTTATAGTCTTGTTGAAAAATTGACATTCTAAAGTTTAAAACGGTTGAGAAGTAGAATTTTATCTGTGTTCCTTTCCATGGCCAAAATCAAAAACAATACCAACACCTCTTTCTGGCAACTTACCTCAAACTCGGATCAATCAAAATTTGACTGAACCAGATATCAGTTCGAAACGAGGAAGTAATCTCTGAAATTGAAGTCATGTCTTGAATGGTAACTTCTGGCAACTTACCTCAAACTCGGATCAATCCAAATTTGACTGAACCCGATGTCAGTTCGAAACGAAGAAGTAATCTCTGAAATTGAAGTGCTGTCTTGAATGGTAACTTCTGGCAACTTACCTCAAACTCGGATCAATCCAAATTTGACTGAACCAGATATCAGTTCGAAACGAGGAAGTAATCTCTGAAATTGAAGTGATGTCTTGAATGGTAACTTCAACTTCAACTTGAACTTTATCCGTCGACGGTATCACTGATCGATCGTAGTCTTTTAGCAACAAATCGATTAGTCCTTTCCGACTGAAACTCGTCAATTTGCCGTTTGGATCAATTTTTGAACCCGAAGTCTGGTTCAACTTGTTGCCCGGTAAGTTCGCAACTCCGGAGTTGCATATGGTTTTAAGCAATGTTGCTTGCGATTGTTGCGTTGAATTTGTTGAATTACTGGACGACAACGAGGTATACACGACGCATAATAATAAGTGAACTGTGAATTGAAGCAGTAATTGAGGAAGTTTGTTTAAGCAATTTTGAAGAGGCATCGTTTAAATGGGTTCGTAGTTTCGTTTATCGAATCATTTACCCACTGCAGTGGGTTAATTATAAATTTTAGACAACAATTTTGAAATTAAAATCAACGCAACTATTACAGCTCAATAACTTGAAATGCTAAAGGAAATATAATGATGCATTCGTTGTCACAGACAGAGATTATCTAATACCTTAACTGTTGTCAATATTTTCGTCGCTAATTTTTGGACATAAAATTTATGCTTTGTACTTTTCGACAATGGGTCGCCTAGCGTTAAGCATATCAAATTACGAACTAAGTTCAAAAACCGAAGATAAAAACACCGGAACTTGTCCCAGAAGTCTGCAAAATTTTGCCAATTAAACCGTAGCCGGAACTAAAGCTAAAATCAATTCACTAATATGATAAAATTAGGTTATGAAAAATTCCGCAAAATAAATAGCCGAAGCAGCGGCAAAAAATGTTACCAGAACCGGTGGAAAGTTTCGGTGTTTTACACTGAAGCATTTGGTCGTTTACTCTGGCTTATCCATCAGCCGCTTTATGAAAAATGACAGCAATCAACACAGTATTTACTAATTTTACGGAAACGTCACACAACGTTATGAACAATTTAAAAAATTCTAAGTGTTGCGCTATACTCGCCCCGCGCCGCCGCACGCCGGTGGACACCGTCGCACGATGACGCGAGGCACAATACAATGTGTTTATTAAAAATTTTCGCATTCAATTAAATAGATTTTGCCTGTTTTTGCTAGCAACGTTATAGCGGTGAACGGCAGCGTACGGCGGCGTCAAGCCCAATAAGTATAGCGCAAACCGAACTCGCTAAAAGGATTTAAATTTATGCTAACCCGGGTATCACTTGCATTGAATGTGTTTAAAACATTTCAAATCGGTACTGTTTTAGCAGCAGTTTGAATCTAAAGTTCGAGACGTTGTCTTGGGAAAACAAACTTGTTAATAAAAGATGCCGTAAAGTGGATCAAATTACAAATCATGTCTAAGCAACTCAAAAGCTGTCTAGGCTGTTTTTCCTGTGTAAAATCGTTGGTGTTCAAATGTGTTCAAATCCGAGTTGCGTGTAGCAAAAACTGCAATAGGCTTTGTTGAGTTGAAGAATAACTTGCAGTATATAATAAAAATTAACGTTTACTCGCCTCATAAACGATAGGGAAGAAAATACTTGCGTTCGGTACATTTAGACACATCAACTTCCGTTAAACAGGTAGACAAAATTTAAACAGTGCACCATAAAGCTTTACAAAGATTACTCAGGTTCGTAGGTAGCTGACTCGACATGTGAAGAGTGATAAAAAGGTTCAATAGGAGCACACAAGAAATTCGCATGACTTACAAGGATGGTTGAAACATTTCTGTTAGTTAAAATTTCTCGGAGACTACGCCCCTTCCTGACGCCTGTGGCTACGAGTCCTAGCTGGATAAACTTGAAAAACCAGCCATGCATACGTACGGAAGGAACCGGTTCTAAAATAAACCAACGGTTAGTTTCTGCTATACATCATCATGCGCAAATCGATTTATCGGCCACAATGGCATGTTTCATTTTAGGAAATCTCCAGCCATCCAAATTTGGAGACGGTCTGGGTTTCGAGACATACGCTACTAATCGGACACTTTTGATTAATAGGCAAGGAAAAAGTTGTAAATGCTTTTCGATAAAATATAAAGGCGATTATAGTGAAAATGATAGTAGAAACGTGTTAAACTTTGGATTAATCAAGTTCCCGGTTTACTTGACTGTATTGAACCATATATCCAAATATTTATGTATCAGGGTGCGGCCGGATACCAAAAACCGCCATAGCCGGAGCCGGATAATCTAATATCCGACCGGAGACGCAGCCGGAACCTGATGATGAATTCCAATTTAATACTAGATTGCATTTAAATATCAGAACGTAGCTTGCAATTCTTAGTACTGTGGCTTAAGGACCCAAAGTGTTCACGTTCACGTGACAAAGTTAAACATCTCACGCCAATACATTTTTAGCACTTTAACAACGACCCTATTTCACTATTTTATGTTTTTGTAGCGTTGCGTGCAGTTGCAATATTCGTTTTGCCCATGTTCATTTGAAGGGTATGTAGATTTCCGTAGATACAATAAAACAGAGCTGGCTAAGATGAGGGTTTGGAGTCTCGGTCTCAGTCTCGGCAAGTCTCAGTATTTATCAGATATCGGTTTCTTTATTCTCGGTGGTTTGGGAACAGACACTAGAAATCGATGATACAACAAATGCTGGTAAACCCTTAAAATGCAGAAGCTAATATTGTTGAAGCGAGAAATGCCTGATGAATAAAATTTCGCTGTGAATCTGTGAATTTTCATAGTTACGCAGTAATTAAGACCAGATATTCTGAAAAAATGTAAAAACTTTGAAATCCACAATGAACAATTAAAAAACTATTACAAATTATTTTATTTTGAAAATTTTGTTTTTTTCGGTGATGTTGAAAGGTTGACTTTCATGGCTGGTCACCGCCTATTCGTGGCTAGGATTAAAGCTATTGTTTTTGCTTAGGTTTAAGCTTAGATATAGACCCATTTTTGCATTATGCTGATATACATATTCTGTTACACCCCTAGAATAACACTAGTCATCTATATATGGTTTTCCAGCGTTATTGTAACCAATAAAGATTGTGATCGTAAGTACACACGGTCACATGCAAACATTTACATTACATGTGTGACAGAAAAAACAATTGTAAAAATAAGTCAATCAAGCAGGAGACGTGGCCGAATGCAGATTTTTGCCGGAGCCAGTGCCTGATATACGGTCGCACCCTGATATATGTTAGATATATTATATATACTGTAGTGACTTACCCGAATAAGAGGTGGAGACGGATAGTTATTTGACCTCTGTAGAGTGAACCACCTGTTATTCGTTTACGGACTGTTATTTATTTTTAAACCGCCCTCCGCCGCCCATCGTTACTGATATATATTCCGTATTGCAACTATCCGTTGAATTAAACATGTATTTGTTTGGTGTCAATAGCTTGAGCGATAATGCAAGGTTACACTTAGGGATGTACTTTCAAAACTTAAGTAAGCTTTAAAGTTTCGAACTCAACTTTATTTGGTCCTGAAGTCATTTATGCGCTACAATTCGGCATAATAGACATTTATGGACTCTAATTAGGACTCAGGGACTCAATCCGCTTACAGACTCTTATTAGACATACGGACTCTTATTATTGGGACTCAAAATGGGGACCCGCTCTTATTACCCCCCACCACCTCTTATTCCGGCCAATACAGTATGTGTACATAAAATATATAATATATAACTAAAAACTGATAAGTGTCTATATATCCTGAAAAATGTTTATATAATAGCTCATTGATTAGATACTTGTATGCAACTAAGAAAATGAGGATTAATGAGCCAAGCATAGGATTGCGCTATGCTTTTTTTTGTAGTCCACTACCGCACGTCACCGAACGCTGCCGCTCGTTATAGCTGATCGTCAATAATGCATAATCCAAAAACGTCAACTTCTATTTCATACTTTTGTTTTCAAAAGAGAGGGCAAAAACAGGTTGAGTTTCTAAAATTGTGGCAACTATGGTATATTGGAACAATTAATAAACAGTATGAGGAAAATGGAAATGGAACTTAAAAAATTTACAATTTCAATTTACCACCTCGCTCTTCTGTTTGTGAAAACAAAGGCTAGCATAGGAAGTTGAAACTTTTTGTAATTTGACTGGCAAACTTCATAACGAAAATTTTGAAATGGAAAAGAATTTGAAAAACGCACCCAAACGGCAGTGGAAACGGAAGGATTACTCAAAGATAGCCGCCTATTAACCGTAAACATTATTTAGTAGCCTGGAAACCTATAACGCTAAAAATTATACATATCGCACACCGAAACAGTGATTTGCTGGAAAACACACGTTCACAAGCAGTTCGATAATAACAACTTTATTTAAACTTGTGCACTAGGAGATAGCTGAACTTTGGACTTAGACATCGCGCAATATAGGCGCAGGTTTAAGCTTAGGCTTATACTTACCCTTAGTAGGCAGGCCTTCATACTTAACATGGGGCACATTATGAAGTAATATGCTGCAAAAATCATTTAATATAAATAGCAGAATGATTGTTCCAGAAATAATACGAGGAAAACATTATGTGTAGATTTATTTTATGTTTACTTAAATAACCATTTTTTTGCCCATTAAGAGCGCCAGATGTACCTGAACTTAGGATCATGGTATACAAAGTTTTTGTGGACCATTTACGCAACTAAACTAATATTTTATACCACTAGCATATTTATGGTCTCGTAGCCAGCTGAACATATTATTGGAAATAGAACTGTGTTGTAACAAAAGTATAAGCATATTTCTAAGCCTAAGCATAGACAAAAAAATTAGCCTAAACATTTGCTCTATTACTGTCTCATAGAAAAACGTTCCTTCAGCTCTACATGGGGCGGAATGTGCAACGTAGAAATATATACTTTCGAATTCCGTTTTTCACAATTTAAGAAATTTAATCTGTTGCTAAGATTGACACCTCATTATATGTCTCAGTTTGAAGCCCTTGGTTGCGTCCTAGTACTCAGAAACATTATAAAAAAAGTAGGGCACATAGTTAATTGTAATTTGTACAACAGTTTTGTTCATTTTATTTTTTAGTTGTTTGTAATTTTTAGCGAATAAAAGTTGATTACTTCGCTAAAAATCGCACTGTTCCGCCAGTTAAAGCGCGCTTTTCATGCACAGCAGGAAAGCGAACATTTTTCAAGTTCTGCTTTCGAAGATCACAGTCGCAGATAACAAAAACAAAAAAACTGCTAATGATGTTTTGTGTTATATAATTTTGAATTTTAATTACAAATTTTAATTCTAACATTTTCGATGTCCCAACGAATATTTTCATAGCAGGGTTGCCAAGAACGAAACAAAAAGTTGAAATATTTGGGATTACGCAGTTTCAAAGCCCAGCGATCGCCCTCGTGATCTTAAATCTAGATTTAAATATAGCATCTGCTGTTAATAGTGCAAGATGAAAAGACGAAGAATATGAATTTCAAGGTAGGATTACATAGCCAGCTTATGACTCGAATACTATGACAACATACACAATATATAAATAAGTTTAGCTATATTTCAGGCTAGAAACAGAAATTGTTTAATAATTACTTTAGGTTCGTGATTTCTGCGCCATCTTTATCATCGCTTGATAACCATTAGGTTATAATTTGATATAACAAGTTTTAGGTGACCAGCGTAGATCGAACAAATGTTTTTTCACACTTTGCAATATAACTCCGATTTTTACCCGTCAGTTTAATAAATTTCCATATTTATGTAACCAATTGTAAGCCTTCATTTTCCTAAAAACGCGGACGTACTTTTGTTTAGCTTTATCTCAATACAGTTTTATTAAACAACATTTGAACCCAAACTGATTGTAAAAGCAACATTTCAACATAGTTTTGTTCAACCTGGAAAACGATCAAATAATACACAAACTCGCGAAAATAAATGTTAAAGGTAAACTCGGCAAATGTGACACAAACACATGTGCATAAAAGCGTCGATAAAGCGTTTAATTAATAAAATTTGAAGACTTCTGCATGTGACAGTGAACGAAACTATCTTTCTGCCTCACCGTAGGTTGTTGTATCACAAAGTTCGAAAAGGTCTCGCAGCTGAACAATAATAATCGTTGTAAACAAACTATTTAAAACTGTTTAATACCGAAATAGCATTTTTCATAGCTAAAATAAAACTTTAACTTTAAAATTAAATATGTCAACAGCAACACACTGTTGCTTGATTGTTTAATTTTGATTCTTTGAAGATTGACAGTTAGACAAAATATCTAGCTCAAGTCGAAGATAACTTCCGGCCTATGTTCAACAACTAGCGACGAGTGTAGCCAGGATTTTGTAACCCGGGGTTAGGGTCGATGAAATTTTTGAAGGAGAAATTTTGCGTACGCAGCTGAAAATTTTTAAAACGTCATTAGCAAAAATTTCAAAAGCGTGTGTGAAATAAATTGTTGACTGTGATATTAAATGCTAATTACTTTACGGTGAAGTATTGGTAGTTTATGCTTACTAAAAAGCGAATAATGTGTATCCGGTTACTGACAGCTTTGATTCAACACTAAAAACAATCTGAAACTTACAAAAGCCTTCAACACCTATTTCTATACATGTTTGAAACAAAAAAAATAAAAACATTTTTTCTCATTTTTATCGCTCTAGGATACAATATATTTTCTTCCACTGTGACGCGTTCTTCTACCACACAAGTGCTTATTTATTAAATCTCAAACCATAAGCGGAAATTAGATAAGACGCATAAATATCAGAATTGAAATTTAAACGAGTTGCTCTTTCCAACAGAACTTCATTAAAGTACCACGTTCAATTGTATAGAGTAAAAGTGGCGTCTTGTCATATGCACATTCTGTATAACACTCGTTTTAAGTTTAAAGGACCATATGCTATAATAGGTGCTGCCAGAGTTGAAGGACTCCCACGTACAAAAGCGAACTTTTGATTATGGAAGTTGAAGCTTTGTGATCCGTATGTTTTAAAAATATCCATTTTTGAGTTTTATTTCCTTAGAAAACACAGTCGTTTTTTGACACAAAATTCACGATACACTATTAAAACACTAAACAATATACGGACAAACAATTCTGTTGAAAATTGTTGTTCGCGATATAGCGGCCTATACCGATTTTCAAACTCATTAGCCTAGATATAAACATATGCGTTCAATGACATTCCAGAGCAACCGTGTACTGGCAATCGCCGCTGCAGTCTATTAAATTCTCGATAGCATATCTGGACCGAAACACCTGTGAAATTTAGTACTTATTTTGCAAACCTCATCAGCAGGCGAAATTTTAAGGATTGGATATATTTTTGAAAAATCACAACTCTAAACACTGTGGTTATATTTCCAACGCGGAATATTACTTAGAGCTAAGGTAGGTACGATACCGATCCTGTCTGACGATTCCATATTCAAATCAAAATAACAAAAATGACCCGTTTCTCAAACAGTAGACCAGTAGTATCCGTAGGTATATACAGAGGGAATTAAAGCACGCCACAGTACATAAACGTTGCCGCACCGTAAAAAAACTTTAGCCGAGTTGTATGCGAACCTTTATTGGCATTTCTTTGAATTTGGAATGGTCAGTCATGGTTGCACCTTCTCGTTCACGTTTCTACCTACCTACCTAAAATCTAAAGATGTTGCATCACATTGGAAATACAACCACAATAGCGCATAGACTTCGAATTCTATTCTTTATAAATTCTTATAATTTTGTCAGCTAAAATTTAGAATGTTATTATAATTAATAAATTTTACACAGTTTAAGCCAGCATGCGCATATGCTATTGGCAGTTTCAGAGACGACGGCTCATTTTAATTATAGAGAGACCTGGTAACTGGGAGATTGGGGTACTTTGACAATAAAAAACTTAGGCATTTTATCGAAACGTAAACGGAAGTCCGGTTAATAATCTGTTTACCAGTGGCTATTTTGGACCGTTATTGAACCGATATTTTGTTGTGGTATCAGGACTCTTCAAAATTGGTAAACCACGATATATCGCTCTTGAATATTGGATTAAAAATTGATTTATAGTTGTTTATAGAAACAAATGTTTAGAAAAAGGTGTCACTGTAGTCTTACCTTTTATATCCGTTTACGAGTTTAGTTTAAATATTAAAGCACATGCATACAACACAGTGAATTGATCAAACTTTGAGAAAACTTCAGGGAATGCAACCAATCATTAAATATTCATATACGGTAAAAATTAGCGTCTGTTTCTGTTATAGGATGCTAAAAATCCCGTTGTTTTTACTGCTGCTTAGTTTAATTTACTTAGAAATCGTTCAGCATATACCACCGATACGCTGCATTGTTTGATTTGAAATAAAAGTATATATGAATAAGGGTGCAAGCGGAATTTCGGTTTCGGTAGGAAAACCGATATTTTTCACTATCCGGTTCCGGTAATAAATCGGGTGCGTTTTCATCGGAATTTTTCGGTATTTTCGGATTGAAAATTTTTCTCATTCGAAAATTTATGAAAATTTGGCATATTATTCTAACTTATTGTTCTAAAGTAGTCTAGCGCGTATTGCCAATATTTTTAATTTGTGCCATAATTCATATCATAGCGTCAAAATGCAGTTTTCGGTAACAAGTATTTTTTGTTTTCAGTTCCGGCTCTGGCTCCGGTATTTTTCAACTTTCCGCTGCACCCTGATTTGGCTGCATCCGGTATTTTTTCTTTAAAATGATTGAAAGCCCAGTGAATATTTGAATGCCTGAAATGCAAGGCACGAACAGTGAGCATGTCTAGAACAAGGTGTAAAAAGATAGTAGCAATAACGGAAACGGAATCGGACACCGATTTGTACCGGAATCCGATTCGGATATCCGGTTACACATTGGATTTAAACTTCTGTGCTTCCGTTATTTTAGTATCGGTTTACATACATCCTGGAATCCGGCATCCAGAACTTAGTGACGCAACATGCATCGGTGATAAGTTTTCATACAATTTTCCAGCATAAACGCAAACACAACATTGAAAAACTGCTCGACAATAGCGGTCACATATACATCATCGTGTGCTCGAAATGGAAAAACGTATGTCAGTTCAGGTGTAGCCAGCTATGGCGTAGAATATCGAGAATAATAAAAGAATAAAAGGCGTATTTTAATCTTCCGCTTATTTTCCACAAATATTGCACAGTAGAAATGGTTTTTGCATGCATGTTGACAGAACGAGAAATTTAAAACTTGAAAAAATGTGGAACGGATTTGTTTCTAAAGGGCGATGCATTCTAAACACCTACTAAAAAGAGAGCGCTGTTCTTTAACTGCAAAAATGTCAATCCGGCAAAAAGCAAAACAGAAACACATCGTGGAAGGTGGAAGGAAGAACGCTTTTTGATCTAAAATTTTTCGCCAAAATTAAAATCTTTCTGAATTACTGTTTAGTGCTTTTTTCCGCATGAATTATTTTAAACGGTATCCGCTGGTTTGCATAGACAGACTTAAGTTCGATTCTGACATAAGTATGTCAATCGATTATGTACGTTAGTTTTGTTGCGTAGAACCCTTTCTCACATGCTAGTTGCAGCTTTGATTTGTAAACAGATCCCTACCGGGTGGTAGGACAAACTTTTACATTAGCGTGCGCATTATAACGTGAATAACCCATAAAGTTAGTATAGTTTCTGCCACCATCAGCTTAAATAAACTGTCAAGCAAAAATTTGTTGGAAACCTTTGACTGGCCCATGTAAACATCAGGGACGGAACGTTTTTCTATGGAACTAGAAAACAGTAAGCTTAAGCTATTACACTATTTTTTGCATGGCTTAGGCTTAGGCTTAGGCTTAGGCTTAGGCTTAGGTTTAGGAATATGCTTATAGTACTGTTATGTCACTGTTCATTAATACATTGGTCCTTTGACTTAAGCCAAAATTGACCTTTTAAAGACACGGATCTGCAACCTAGCCAAAAATTTGTTGTGACTGCCGTTCGTTCATACATGTGTAGAAACGATTTTAACCACAAAGGTTGTGTCGTGTTTGTTTATGTGTAGTTTAAGGAAGCAAATGTGTTAACTGCACCCTAAAACGTGTTTACGTAGCATTCAACACGCGTAAGGTTACGGCTAACACAAATTTTGCGTTATAATAGGTATTAATGCATGTTTTTGGTGGCAATTAAAAGGTTTTATTGTGAACCATGCATTATCTATACTAATCAAGGTCGCTCAGAAGGTGTGGCCTTCATAAAACTACATTAGATACTTAGCTAGTGCCTCTGTATGCGCACAATATAAGCTTTACACTGCAACATGGCCAACGGCTATACAATTCGTGTAGCAATGGCTTATCGTACCAATTGTTTAGTTTTACGTACCAATCGCTAATTGGTACAACAGCTTGTTGTCACAATCGTGTATTGTACTGATTGGCAGTTGGTACAAACGCGTGTTCTGCCAGTTGCGTTTCGTCTGGACTGGCCAAAAATGCGATTTTCGACCGATCCGAAGGCGGGCATGGTCTGGATCCTGACTGGTCCGTTAAAAGACAATACGCGTTATAGCGTCCAAACGGCTTGTACACTGCTGTATTACACGGTTTGGATAGTGTTATTGGCGAGCTATAATACAAATGCAAAACAAATGATATAAACTTCAACATCTATCAAACACAGCTCACGCATTTGGTACTCAAACTCAGTATCGGGCCAAAAATCAGTAAATTACAAGTAACAAAATTTCACACATATGTTGTGCAGTGTCAGTCTAGGTAGGAACCGGGACATCAGTCCTTTCTACCAAGCAGCTGGAAAAGCGGGCTAGAGCGGGGATCGAACTCTCAGCCTATGGATCCTTAAGCGAGCACTCTACCACTGCGCCACGTAGCTCGCCCCTCCAACTGCATTTTTCGACGACTCTATGTGTCGACCGCACAACACAATGTGTATTGCATTTATTGCATATGCATCAGGACAAGCATGTCTCACATGCTTACATGCAGGTCCCTAAATTGTGGTGAATCCAGCCTTCTAAGTTATGCTTGTCAGTATACGCGGTGTAGTTTGTATATGTGCAGTGTGTGTAATGTCAAGACACATACATACTCGTGTACATGTACCACCAGAGGAAATACCGATATCGGCCGCGTGGTGTAATGGGTAGCGCGCTTGACTCGCGAGCGAGAGGTCCGAGGTTCGATTCCCGGTGTGGCCATATCTTTCGGAGAAATTAAGGGGGAAAACCAATTATATTCGCAGTACTTCGGAGAAAGGAGTCGTCCCGACCGTGCAGTTCTGACATGGAAGTCCCACCGTGACGGGCGCTGTAAATTGCAGGCCCATGGATTCGCGGTCCGGGGCAACCGCCTAAAGAAGTGGGAATGTGAGTATACGCGGTGTAGCTTTAATATGTGCAGAGTGTGTAATGTCAAGACACATACATAGTCGTGTACATGTACCACTAGAGGAAATGTCGATATCGACCGCGTGGTGTAATGGGTAGCGCGCTTGACTCGCGAGCGAGAGGTCCGAGGTTCGATTTCCGGTGTGGCCATATCTTTCGGAGAAATTAAGGGGAAAAACCAATTATATTCGCAGTACTTCGGAGAAAGGAGTCGTCCCGACCGTGCAGTTCTGACATGGAAGTCCCACCGTGACGGACGCTGTAAATTGCAGGCCCATGGATTCGCGGTCCGGGGCAACCGCCTAAAGAAGTGGGAATGTGAGTATACGCGGTGTAGCTTTAATATGTGCAGAGTGTGTAATGTCAAGACACATACATAGTCGTGTACATGTACCACTAGAGGAAATGTCGATATCGACCGCGTGGTGTAATGGGTAGCGCGCTTGACTCGCGAGCGAGAGGTCCGAGGTTCGATTTCCGGTGTGGCCATATCTTTCGGAGAAATTAAGGGGAAAAACCAATTATATTCGCAGTACTTCGGAGAAAGGAGTCGTCCCGACCGTGCAGTTCTGACATGGAAGTCCCACCGTGACGGACGCTGTAAATTGCAGGCCCATGGATTCGCGGTCCGGGGCAACCGCCTAAAGAAGTGGGAATGTGAGTATACGCGGTGTAGCTTTAATATGTGCAGAGTGTGTAATGTCAAGACACATACATAGTCGTGTACATGTACCACTAGAGGAAATGTCGATATCGACCGCGTGGTGTAATGGGTAGCGCGCTTGACTCGCGAGCGAGAGGTCCGAGGTTCGATTTCCGGTGTGGCCATATCTTTCGGAGAAATTAAGGGGAAAAACCAATTATATTCGCAGTACTTCGGAGAAAGGAGTCGTCCCGACCGTGCAGTTCTGACATGGAAGTCCCACCGTGACGGACGCTGTAAATTGCAGGCCCATGGATTCGCGGTCCGGGGCAACCGCCTAAAGAAGTGGGAATGTGAGTATACGCGGTGTAGCTTTAATATGTGCAGAGTGTGTAATGTCAAGACACATACATAGTCGTGTACATGTACCACTAGAGGAAATGTCGATATCGACCGCGTGGTGTAATGGGTAGCGCGCTTGACTCGCGAGCGAGAGGTCCGAGGTTCGATTTCCGGTGTGGCCATATCTTTCGGAGAAATTAAGGGAAAAACCAATTATATTCGCAGTACTTCGGAGAAAGGAGTCGTCCCGACCGTGCAGTTCTGACATGGAAGTCCCACCGTGACGTGCGCTGTAAATTGCAGGCCCATGGATTCGCGGTCCGGGGCAACCGCCTAAAGAAGTGGGAATGTGAGTATACGCGGTGTAGCTTTAATATGTGCAGAGTGTGTAATGTCAAGACACATACATAGTCGTGTACATGTACCACTAGAGGAAATGTCGATATCGACCGCGTGGTGTAATGGGTAGCGCGCTTGACTCGCGAGCGAGAGGTCCGAGGTTCGATTTCCGGTGTGGCCATATCTTTCGGAGAAATTAAGGGGAAAAACCAATTATATTCGCAGTACTTCGGAGAAAGGAGTCGTCCCGACCGTGCAGTTCTGACATGGAAGTCCCACCGTGACGGACGCTGTAAATTGCAGGCCCATGGATTCGCGGTCCGGGGCAACCGCCTAAAGAAGTGGGAATGTGAGTATACGCGGTGTAGCTTTAATATGTGCAGAGTGTGTAATGTCAAGACACATACATAGTCGTGTACATGTACCACTAGAGGAAATGTCGATATCGACCGCGTGGTGTAATGGGTAGCGCGCTTGACTCGCGAGCGAGAGGTCCGAGGTTCGATTTCCGGTGTGGCCATATCTTTCGGAGAAATTAAGGGGAAAAACCAATTATATTCGCAGTACTTCGGAGAAAGGAGTCGTCCCGACCGTGCAGTTCTGACATGGAAGTCCCACCGTGACGGGCGCTGTAAATTGCAGGCCCATGGATTCGCGGTCCGGGGCAACCGCCTAAAGAAGTGGGAATGTGAGTATACGCGGTGTAGCTTTAATATGTGCAGAGTGTGTAATGTCAAGACACATACATAGTCGTGTACATGTACCACTAGAGGAAATGTCGATATCGACCGCGTGGTGTAATGGGTAGCGCGCTTGACTCGCGAGCGAGAGGTCCGAGGTTCGATTTCCGGTGTGGCCATATCTTTCGGAGAAATTAAGGGGAAAAACCAATTATATTCGCAGTACTTCGGAGAAAGGAGTCGTCCCGACCGTGCAGTTCTGACATGGAAGTCCCACCGTGACGGACGCTGTAAATTGCAGGCCCATGGATTCGCGGTCCGGGGCAACCGCCTAAAGAAGTGGGAATGTGAGTATACGCGGTGTAGCTTTAATATGTGCAGAGTGTGTAATGTCAAGACACATACATAGTCGTGTACATGTACCACTAGAGGAAATGTCGATATCGACCGCGTGGTGTAATGGGTAGCGCGCTTGACTCGCGAGCGAGAGGTCCGAGGTTCGATTTCCGGTGTGGCCATATCTTTCGGAGAAATTAAGGGAAAAACCAATTATATTCGCAGTACTTCGGAGAAAGGAGTCGTCCCGACCGTGCAGTTCTGACATGGAAGTCCCACCGTGACGGACGCTGTAAATTGCAGGCCCATGGATTCGCGGTCCGGGGCAACCGCCTAAAGAAGTGGGAATGTGAGTATACGCGGTGTAGCTTTAATATGTGCAGAGTGTGTAATGTCAAGACACATACATAGTCGTGTACATGTACCACTAGAGGAAATGTCGATATCGACCGCGTGGTGTAATGGGTAGCGCGCTTGACTCGCGAGCGAGAGGTCCGAGGTTCGATTTCCGGTGTGGCCATATCTTTCGGAGAAATTAAGGGGAAAAACCAATTATATTCGCAGTACTTCGGAGAAAGGAGTCGTCCCGACCGTGCAGTTCTGACATGGAAGTCCCACCGTGACGGGCGCTGTAAATTGCAGGCCCATGGATTCGCGGTCCGGGGCAACCGCCTAAAGAAGTGGGAATGTGAGTATACGCGGTGTAGCTTTAATATGTGCAGAGTGTGTAATGTCAAGACACATACATAGTCGTGTACATGTACCACTAGAGGAAATGTCGATATCGACCGCGTGGTGTAATGGGTAGCGCGCTTGACTCGCGAGCGAGAGGTCCGAGGTTCGATTTCCGGTGTGGCCATATCTTTCGGAGAAATTAAGGGGAAAACCAATTATATTCGCAGTACTTCGGAGAAAGGAGTCGTCCCGACCGTGCAGTTCTGACATGGAAGTCCCACCGTGACGGACGCTGTAAATTGCAGGCCCATGGATTCGCGGTCCGGGGCAACCGCCTAAAGAAGTGGGAATGTGAGTATACGCGGTGTAGCTTTAATATGTGCAGAGTGTGTAATGTCAAGACACATACATAGTCGTGTACATGTACCACTAGAGGAAATGTCGATATCGACCGCGTGGTGTAATGGGTAGCGCGCTTGACTCGCGAGCGAGAGGTCCGAGGTTCGATTTCCGGTGTGGCCATATCTTTCGGAGAAATTAAGGGAAAAACCAATTATATTCGCAGTACTTCGGAGAAAGGAGTCGTCCCGACCGTGCAGTTCTGACATGGAAGTCCCACCGTGACGTGCGCTGTAAATTGCAGGCCCATGGATTCGCGGTCCGGGGCAACCGCCTAAAGAAGTGGGAATGTGAGTATACGCGGTGTAGCTTTAATATGTGCAGAGTGTGTAATGTCAAGACACATACATAGTCGTGTACATGTACCACTAGAGGAAATGTCGATATCGACCGCGTGGTGTAATGGGTAGCGCGCTTGACTCGCGAGCGAGAGGTCCGAGGTTCGATCTCCGGCGTGGCCATATCTTTCGGAGAAATTAAGGGGAAAAACCAATTATATTCGCAGTACTTCGGAGAAAGGAGTCGTCCCGACCGTGCAGTTCTGACATGGAAGTCCCACCGTGACGGGCGCTGTAAATTGCAGGCCCATGGATTCGCGGTCCGGGGCAACCGCCTAAAGAAGTGGGAATGTGAGTATACGCGGTGTAGCTTTAATATGTGCAGAGTGTGTAATGTCAAGACACATACATAGTCGTGTACATGTACCACTAGAGGAAATGTCGATATCGACCGCGTGGTGTAATGGGTAGCGCGCTTGACTCGCGAGCGAGAGGTCCGAGGTTCGATTTCCGGTGTGGCCATATCTTTCGGAGAAATTAAGGGGAAAAACCAATTATATTCGCAGTACTTCGGAGAAAGGAGTCGTCCCGACCGTGCAGTTCTGATATGGAAGTCCCACCGTGACGGACGCTGTAAATTGCAGGCCCATGGATTCGCGGTCCGGGGCAACCGCCTAAAGAAGTGGGAATGTGAGTATACGCGGTGTAGCTTTAATATGTGCAGAGTGTGTAATGTCAAGACACATACATAGTCGTGTACATGTACCACTAGAGGAAATGTCGATATCGACCGCGTGGTGTAATGGGTAGCGCGCTTGACTCGCGAGCGAGAGGTCCGAGGTTCGATTTCCGGTGTGGCCATATCTTTCGGAGAAATTAAGGGGAAAAACCAATTATATTCGCAGTACTTCGGAGAAAGGAGTCGTCCCGACCGTGCAGTTCTGACATGGAAGTCCCACCGTGACGGACGCTGTAAATTGCAGGCCCATGGATTCGCGGTCCGGGGCAACCGCCTAAAGAAGTGGGAATGTGAGTATACGCGGTGTAGCTTTAATATGTGCAGAGTGTGTAATGTCAAGACACATACATAGTCGTGTACATGTACCACTAGAGGAAATGTCGATATCGACCGCGTGGTGTAATGGGTAGCGCGCTTGACTCGCGAGCGAGAGGTCCGAGGTTCGATTTCCGGTGTGGCCATATCTTTCGGAGAAATTAAGGGGAAAAACCAATTATATTCGCAGTACTTCGGAGAAAGGAGTCGTCCCGACCGTGCAGTTCTGACATGGAAGTCCCACCGTGACGGCGCTGTAAATTGCAGGCCCATGGATTCGCGGTCCGGGGCAACCGCCTAAAGAAGTGGGAATGTGAGTATACGCGGTGTAGCTTTAATATGTGCAGAGTGTGTAATGTCAAGACACATACATAGTCGTGTACATGTACCACTAGAGGAAATGTCGATATCGACCGCGTGGTGTAATGGGTAGCGCGCTTGACTCGCGAGCGAGAGGTCCGAGGTTCGATTTCCGGTGTGGCCATATCTTTCGGAGAAATTAAGGGGAAAAACCAATTATATTCGCAGTACTTCGGAGAAAGGAGTCGTCCCGACCGTGCAGTTCTGACATGGAAGTCCCACCGTGACGGACGCTGTAAATTGCAGGCCCATGGATTCGCGGTCCGGGGCAACCGCCTAAAGAAGTGGGAATGTGAGTATACGCGGTGTAGCTTTAATATGTGCAGAGTGTGTAATGTCAAGACACATACATAGTCGTGTACATGTACCACTAGAGGAAATGTCGATATCGACCGCGTGGTGTAATGGGTAGCGCGCTTGACTCGCGAGCGAGAGGTCCGAGGTTCGATTTCCGGTGTGGCCATATCTTTCGGAGAAATTAAGGGAAAAACCAATTATATTCGCAGTACTTCGGAGAAAGGAGTCGTCCCGACCGTGCAGTTCTGACATGGAAGTCCCACCGTGACGGGCGCTGTAAATTGCAGGCCCATGGATTCGCGGTCCGGGGCAACCGCCTAAAGAAGTGGGAAATGTGAGTATACGCGGTGTAGCTTTAATATGTGCAGAGTGTGTAATGTCAAGACACATACATAGTCGTGTACATGTACCACTAGAGGAAATGTCGATATCGACCGCGTGGTGTAATGGGTAGCGCGCTTGACTCGCGAGCGAGAGGTCCGAGGTTCGATTTCCGGTGTGGCCATATCTTTCGGAGAAATTAAGGGGAAAAACCAATTATATTCGCAGTACTTCGGAAAAAGGAGTCGTCCCGACCGTGCAGTTCTGACATGGAAGTCCCACCGTGACGGACGCTGTAAATTGCAGGCCCATGGATTCGCGGTCCGGGGCAACCGCCTAAAGAAGTGGGAATGTGAGTATACGCGGTGTAGCTTTAATATGTGCAGAGTGTGTAATGTCAAGACACATACATAGTCGTGTACATGTACCACTAGAGGAAATGTCGATATCGACCGCGTGGTGTAATGGGTAGCGCGCTTGACTCGCGAGCGAGAGGTCCGAGGTTCGATTTCCGGTGTGGCCATATCTTTTGGAGAAATTAAGGGGAAAACCAATTATATTCGCAGTACTTCGGAGAAAGGAGTCGTCCCGACCGTGCAGTTCTGACATGGAAGTCCACCGTGACGGGCGCTGTAAATTGCAGGCCCATGGATTCGCGGTCCGGGGCAACCGCCTAAAGAAGTGGGAATGTGAGTATACGCGGTGTAGCTTTAATATGTGCAGAGTGTGTAATGTCAAGACACATACATAGTCGTGTACATGTACCACTAGAGGAAATGCCGATATCGACCGCGTGGTGTAATGGGTAGCGCGCTTGACTCGCGAGCGAGAGGTCCGAGGTTCGATCTCCGGCGTGGCCATATCTTTCGGAGAAATTAAGGGGAAAAACCAATTATATTCGCAGTACTTCGGAGAAAGGGGTCGTCCCGACCGTGCAGTTCTGACATGGAAGTCCCACCGTGACGGACGCTGTAAATTGCAGGCCCATGGATTCGCGGTCCGGGGCAACCGCCTAAGAAGTGGGAATGTGAGTATACGCGGTGTAGCTGGGAGAAGCAGAAGTGAACCAGCACTGAAGGAACCCAGCCTGAAGGTGCCCGACCGCGCGGCGTAGGGAGAGCAGAGAGCGAGAAATTTGGTGAACGGCCAGAGTCACTAAATAGTGGAGAACGGCAAAGGGAAAACCATTAGATTCCGGCAGAAGGAGAACGGCCAGAGTCACTATTTGGTGAACGGCCAGAGTCTACTGTGAACGGACGCTAAATAGGCCCATCTCTGTCGGGGAACCGCCTAAAAAGTGGGAATGTGAGTATACGCG
>JASANG010001711.1:0-47088 GCA_030248215.1 Enoplolaimus lenunculus
AAAACAAAATTTTATTGAAATTCGTAACAAAACAGTTTTCAGTTAGAAGGCGGTAGCATAATTCTGTTTTACCCGACATAGACTCGCCTACAATCAGAACTCGGCTATTAGCACGAATGCGTAAGTCAGTTACAATTTCTTTGCGAAAAAAAGTCATTTTTGAACAAAGTATTCGAAAATAGGGTAATCTCTTATATATCCTAGAAATTAATCTATAATTACAAATGAAGCAGCGCAACGCGCTGCTTCTGGGGCTGGGCGCGCCACCGCTCCTCCCCCCTGTGCCACCCTCCGCCTCACCCCCCCCCCTTCCTGCCCCCCCCGGCTCCTGCCAGGATAGGGGAGGGAAGGGAAAGAGAGGGACGGGGATAGCACAGAAGGAAAGAGTAGTGGCGCTGTGCCTCATTCACAATAACCTTTCTCAGCGTGACACCGATAAGGTAGGTTTACAGGATGCAAGTTCGTTAACCAACAATGAAAAAACAATATAACCTTACCCTAACAGAGTTAGGAAATATGAATATTGTTTTTTCATTGTTGGTTAACGAACTTGCATCCTGTAAACCTACCTTATCGGTGTCACGCTGAGAAAAGTTATTGTGAATGAGGCATTACAGCCTTGGAAACCCCTAACTCAAAAGCTGTTGTACCAGACCCTTGCGATGATAAGGTGCACCGAGAACTGATGCTTAGGTCGTAAGGCTTTCGCCGAGACCCGTCGCGTACCACAGCCAAGAATGCACCAATATCATCAGGTCTGTACATAGCTCATCGAACCTACTTAATACACACATGATGAACAACATTCAACAAACACACACATACACACATTCAAGCAAATTTAATGGGTATACTGCTCAATCTGGCAACAAGATTCGTTTTCTCAAGATCATTGATTTTGATCTAATTGCTGTAGACAGGTGCTCGATTCGATTTGAATATTATATTGGTGGATTCTTCGCACATTGCGTAAAGAATAGTATCTTGTTGGACTGGAGTGGAAAAGGTAAGCTTAATTTTTATGTAACCAACCGTTGGTTTTTCAACAAAAGAGGTACACGCACTTGAATTCGACGCTGTAAGATCTGCTATCCAAATTGTGTATCCTCCAGGAAAATCATTATAGGAAATATCGATGCTACGGTTAATAAACCCTAAGCCTCGAAACATCAGATAATAAGTAAAAGCATAATCATTTTCTTCAAATTTCGAAGGGAGGCCTTCCGATGTAAAAACAGGAGTTTCATTTTTGTACAAAGAAAAATTTGATACATTATTGTGGATAAATTCAAAAGGATTTAAGGAAATGTCAGTTCCATCAGTTGCCCCTTTTTTGACCATAAAGACATAAATTCGTTTTGGCATACTACCCGCAGGAATTAAAGTCCATTGGTGACTAGTATCATTTTTGCGAATAACATGTTCATAAAGGGTATGACGGAGTGTGGGTATGACAAATTTACTTCCCGAAATTAATCGGTTTTGTTCAGAAATTGCGGCAGGAGTTGGTTTAATAAAATTACAAAAGAGTTGGATTTTATCAATTTGAATAGTATAAGATTTTCCCGCTTCACCAATAAGACAAAAATTATGAGGTTGTCTGGATAACTTGACTTGAACTTCAGATTCAGATGGCAGGGCTCTGGTAGAATTAAATACAGAGTTTAATGGTTTGACAAATAAATTTACAGTTTGAGACCCTTCGATGTAGGCCATCCTTGAACTCAGTCCAAGATTTGAATCAAAATCATTGAAACTATACGCGGTATCCTTGAAGAAAAGAGAACATTGTAAAACTGAATCTTTTACTCCTTTTTCAAGGTTAGTTAAACCTAGTACATAATTGATGTAAGCAAAATTTGATGCATCAGGAGTTACTTTTATATTGTTAATTGAAACTTCAAAATCCGAAAACAATGAATTTCCAAATAAATTACAAGGAGCGACTTTTTCGTCAGCAGTTATAGGTTGCAGTTTATCGTCCAATACTTTTGCTTCAATTAGCAAAAACATTGAATTTAATTCAACACACCAATTTGGGTCTTTTTCTAAGCGAAACGTTAATGTGGAAGTATTTGTGTTTGGAAGACCTGACATTATGGTAAACTCTTTCAGAGTGCTTTCTTCAATTACGTCTTGAACTAAAGGCGTTTCTCCCCAGGCCAACGTATCCACGTTACAGACCTGTGGAGCAAGTCGGGTTGCATCGATCGATGAAGACATTTTTTCAGAATGATAAGTATTTTAGCAATTATACTGTTATATATTACAAAATATGTTACAATTATTTATTTTTCAAGTATTTAATTACTTTTTAGTACGTTTAGTGCGCCGTCTGCGACGTCGAACAGTAGTGCGGGCTTTTACGGTACGACGACGTCTTCCACCTTTTTGTGCTGGAGCGACTGCACGACGAGTACGTTTTCGCTTACGCACAGCCCCTCCACCACCTCCAAATCGTATAGGAACGCACGCCTGACGATATTTTGCCATATTATACAACGCTGGAGCTGCATACATACTGCTTGGAGTTTGTTGTAAAGATTTCCTTATATTAACTTGAGGATAACATTAATTAAATTAAACGTGGTCGTTTCGGAGGGGAAGGAACGTGGGTTTGTTGGTCTTTATTGTTGACTTTTGCTAATTCAGGTTCGTAAAAGGCTCTATTTAGTATCTGGTTGTTAGCGTCAGCTACTCTGTACGTTACAGGTTGGGTTTTGAGAACTTGACTTACAGTGTAGACCTCTGAAGAATAGCGAGGGTCATGACCCCTAGTGAAAGGCGTTTTCTTAAGTTGAATTCTTACATCATCACCTACTTTGAATTTAACAGAATGAGTGCGCTTGCGGTGTTGGTTAATATACATTGCGCTGTAAAGTTCTCCTTGGTTTTCAGGCGTAACTTCTGATGGTGACAACCCTTTTAAAACAGGCATTTTTCGATCATTTAAACCTTGAACTATTTTATCCAAAGAGTTAATGTATTTCCAAGAATGATTTGCCATGCAGAATTTGTAGATAACGCTTTTCAAAGTTCTAATAGTTCGTTCGCTTTGAGAGCTTTTAATATTAGGATCATTAGTAAAAAATACATGAATTTTTTCATCCCGGAAAAAATCGAGTACGATTTTATTTTTAAATTCTAGCCCATTATCTAAATTTACTGCTGTAGGTTTTCGGTGGCTGTCTTTAAAAATTGATTCAAAGGCATCTTTGACTAAATTAGCTGATTTAGATTTCAGAGGTCTACACCATAAGTACCGTGAAAATTGATCTACGCAAACAAGTACGAAAGCAAATTTTGAATTATAATTTTTCAAAATACTCATATCCATTAAATCGCAAGACCAACAGGAATCAAGCGTTGCCACAATTTTGCGCCTAGGAAATTTACGGATAGCCTTTTTTGTTCTTGTATATATGGACTGACTTGCCAACCAATTAGCTACATAGCTTTTGGTGATATGGGGTTCTCGACGTTTAGCTGCTTTATATAATCTATCAACACCGGAAAAGGCACAACTTGACTCAGGCGAATACCAAAGTGAACTAAGTATTTTATTGTAACTCATTATTGATCAAACCAAGATGTACAGGTCTCATATTAATAGCTTTTTCAGTAAATATTGTTTATCAATTAATTTTCTGTAAATTTTCAGCTACTTTCTGAATAGCACCCGCGGCTTCATAAGCTTCTTCAATATTGAGTGATATCCCACGTGTAGCTTTCACCAAGATTTCGCCTTTTTCATTGCGGAGGTAGTGCGTTTTTGATAAGTCCATTAAAGGCATAAAGAATCGAATGTCTACTAAGTTTCCACCAAAATTGTTATTCACAAATATTGGTCTGATGGCTTTGACGCCACGTTTTCTTTTTATTTCTTCCGCAGAACTTATCACAATGTAACTTTCAGGTAGCGCAAAATTTAAGCTTTCTTCGGTTTGGGAGTTGGAACTGAAGAGCCATGGAGATTCCTTGCCATCATCTTCACAGTCTTCGACAATTCGCTTATCAACGACAGCATCCTGTCGCTGCAATTTAGGAGGAACAAAAGTGCGTTCCTGCGTGGTAGAACTTCGTTTACTAGGTTTCTCTGCCATTTTGCTATTGACTGAATGGATAATCGACTGTTTCATCGCCTTTATATAACCCAAATTTCGTTAACATAATTTCTGTGAAATAGTTTGAAAATCTGTTGCTTTTCCAGACATCTGCCGAAGAAGTTACGAATTCTTTGAAAATTTTAAATGCTGAAATTTTAATTCAAGTCACGAAAATCAAGCTATATAAGAGGAGCTGAACGTCGAAGAACCACATCATTTGCAATGTCGGCCAAGTCAGAACACCCCTCTAGCGCTAAAAGAGCAAAAGTTGAAAACAATGGTTCAACAGAGGTATTTCCTTATTTTACTATTAAAGAGGTAGAAGAAAGATCGAGTAAGAAGTTCAAAACTAAAATTTTCGACTACACCGTTACATTCAGAAATTTGGACAACATAGATATGGTGAAGTTGAACGAGAAGCTATACAAGATATTGACTGATGTTTTTGCATATGTTACGAAAAATGTTCAAGGGCACGATTACTTTCGCATAGTAATACAAAGTGACAGCCTGGAATATCCAATTAGCGTACCATACATAAAGATGGATGAATTTTCCTTGGAGGTTGTACTGGATAAAATTGAATCAACCTTGAATTTAAATGAAAGTCTTTTTTTAGATAAAGGTTTAAAAATGAATATAATTCATACAGAATTTCCTAAATCTGGTAAAGGTAGAAAGAAACAACCAAAGGATTACGAAAATTTTGAAACTTATGTCAATCACAAGAAAAGCATCATTCGGATACCATCGGATAACAACTGCCTAGGCACAGCACTAGTTCTGGGAATGTTTATTTCTAATAATCCTAACATAGGTAGAGTTACGAAATTTTTAAGATCACTACTTGTGTCAGATGGTAGCGAGACTGTGCATAAACTTTACCAAGAATGTGGAGTGACCCTAAACGAACCATGTGGCATTGCTGAATTAAGCAAATTTCAATCTAATTTAGAAGGATTTAGAATTATAGTTTTCGACGGCTCAAAGTCTGTTATTTTTAAAGGACCTTTAACTGAACATTGTAAGCCGATATATTTACTGTTACATGATGGTCATTTTGATTTGATAAGATCCATAACAGGCTTTATATCAAGTAAAACCTTTTGCCAATTATGCGTCAAGCCATATGATTACGTCCATAAATACTTCAATAGTTGTCCATTGTGTCTCAGTAGTACGTGTCTCAATAGATACTCTCAAGGAATATCGACAGAATGTCTTACATGTTCTTTGAAGCTTCCATCAGAAATGTGCTTGGTCAATCATTTAAATGTAGACTGTAAAAATTACTTAAAATGTCGTGATTGCAATCAACGAATCCACAAGAAGAATTTCAAAAAACATCATTGCAAACAGTACTACTGTTCGACATGCAAACACTGGGACAACCCATCTAGTCATCAGTGTTTCATGCAAGTAATCAAGCTCTCGAAGTCAAAAGACAACGTATACATATACTTTGACATTGAATCTATGACAGATGAAGCCGATGGAAAGCATACCCCTAATTTGTTGGTTGCAAAACAGGAAGATCACGAAGTTCTTGTTTTCAAAGGCAAACAATGCATTGATAACTTTATGGCTTATTTGATTTCGAAAAGTAAGGCGATGCCTAAACATGAAATTATTGTGATTGCTCATTTTTTGTCAGGATACGATGTATATTTCATTTTGAATTGGCTATACAAACAAAGCATTTTGCCGAAAACTGTTATAATCAAGGGTACTAAATTTTTACTGCTTCGAATTGGAAAAAATATCAGGTTTTTGGACAGTTTCAACTTCTTATCCTGTTCGCTCAGAAGTCTTCCAAAGAGTTTCAACTTTTCAACTAAACTTTGTAAAGGATGGTTCCCTCATGGTTTGAACACTGCATGTATGCAAGGATATGTTGGCAGTTTTCCAGACAAACAGTTTTTTGATCCCCAAAGATTAGGTCAACAAGCTCACAAAGAATTTGAAACGTGGTGGGAGATGGAGAAGAAATCATACGAAGGAAAATTATACAACCTGAATGAAGCACTAGAAGCTTATTGCATCGATGATGTGCTTGTACTCGAAACAGCCTGCAAAAAATTCAGGGATATGTTTTTTGAGACAAGTCAAGTTGACATTTTTGCCAACAGTTGCACAATAGCATCTGCAGTTTCACTCGTCTTCCGACGAAATTATCTGAAAGACAAGGTATTAGGAGTAATAGGTTCAACCAACCCTGATAAAGTACGCAAAAATTCTCGACAATGTCAACAGTGGCTTGCGTACATAGCCAAACTTGATAACATTGAGATTCAATCCGCGAAACAAGGAGGAGAAAAGAAAATTGGAAAGTATTACGTTGATGGATTTTGCCTTGCCAACTGTACGATCTACGAATATATGGGATGCTATATCCATGGATGCGACAAGTGCTACGATGGTAATATGTACAACACCTTTTTACATAAACGCATGAAAGTAATACGTCAAGCAACGACTGAAAGATTGGCGTACTTACGGAATACTGGATACATAGTGGTAGTAATGTGGTCTCACGAATGGGAGGATATGGTACGTAAGAATGCTTCGCTGCACGAATTTTTAGAACAGAGCAATTTAGACAGAGATGTTTTGAATGTTCGTTCTTGCTTACGTGGTGGAAGAGTGAGTACAATGGTAGCTGCTTACAAAACAAAAGGTAATGAAAAAATTTTTTACAAGGACGTCAACTCTTTGTATCCTTTTATTTTAAAGAATAAGGAAATGCCAATAAAATTTCCAAAAATTATTACAAATAATTTTGAATCAGTTGATCAATACTTTGGATTTATTTATTGCAAAATACTTCCACCGGAAACAGCTATTTTCGGAATACTACCATATTCCGATGATGAGGGTAAATTAATATTTCCACTTTGCCACCAATGTACAAGAGAGGGACTTAACGAGTCATGTATGCATGAAGATAAACAACGATGTTTAAAAGGAGTATGGACTCATTTTGAAGTCAACTATTCATTGCAAAGAGGATACAAGCTAGTAGAAATATATGAAGTTTGGCATTTCGAAGAACATTCAAGTGACGTGTTTCGAGGATACATTGACAACTACTTGAAGCTGAAGACGGAAGCGTCTGGTTTTCCAGCTAACTGTCAGACCAAACAAGAACAAGAAAAGTTTATTCAGCAATGGAAAGATGTTGAAGGAATTACATTGGACAGCGATAAGATGATCAAGAATCCAGGAATTCGTTCGATCTCAAAGCTGGCTCTAAACAGTTTATGTAAGTTCAGATTGGAAGCACACTTGTATTATTTACAAGTCGCATTCATACAACGTTGGTCAAAACATGAATCGAAGAGTTCGTAAAGTTATATCATAATAAAGATATGTTCATTTATTACACAGGGGGAAAGTTTGGTCAGAACATGAATTATGGTAAATCGAAGTACGTCAACAGTTACGATGATTTAATTAAATTTCTAACAAATCCAAAGTATGAAGTTGAAGACGTTCATATGGCAGGACAATCAATGATGTTAATAAGTTACAAGCTCAAAAGAGAAATGGAAGTTCCAGCTCCATTTTCAAATTTACCAATAGCTTGCTTCACGACGTCGCACGCACGGCTGCACTTGTTATCACTAATGGAGAAGGTATGTATTTATTTAATTACTGAAAAGTTACTCATAATAGTATTACATTAAGTTAGAATTATACAGAATATTAAGTTAAAATTATTTCAAATATTAGCCAAGCTCACATTCTGCTTAGCAAATATTACTTCAATATTATTTAAAAGATATAATTATTTCAAATATTAGCTAAGCTCTCATTCTGCTTAGCACATTCTGTTCCCTATCCATGACAAGATACTAGCTAAGTGTTGTTTCCTTATGAAATTACCTACACCTAATCTAAAAGTTTTGTTGCTTTTAGGTGGCCGAACGAGTGTTGTACTCGGATACAGATAGTATTTTTTACGTAAGCGAAACAAATGGATCTGAACTACCTGAGTCAATATTTCTGGGCGATTTAAAAAACGAACTCGAAGGAGATTTTGGCTCGACTGCCTACATTTCTGAGTTCTACTGCACTGGAGCTAAAAGCTACTGTTATAAGGTACTCGATGAAAACAAAGCTACCACCGTGTTTAAAATAAAAGGTTTTACCTTAACAACAGAGAACTTAGCAATAGTAAATGAAGAAACGTTTAAAGACCTACTTACTATTCCTAACCATCAACTAGATCTCAGCAGCTTCACGATCAAAAGACTTAAAGAAAAAGCTGAAGTTTATAGTACTACTACTAGTAAAAAACTTAGATTCACGTTGAATAAACGCTTGCTATGTAAAGATTTAACAACTCGATGTATTGGAGATAAGTTCGTTCAAAAGAGCGAACTTTTCTAAAATACATCGAATTGTTGTAAATTTTTTAAATAAATGTACAGCACAATTTTTTGTGAATATTGCATTGTAAACGGTGCATTTCTGAGTATTATGCATTTTTATGCATTTCATTCTTGCTAAACAAATTCCTAATTGAATAGAGTTGCATCCCTGTATTTTAGGAGAAAATGTATTTATTTTAGGGATGTGGGTAGGTCTTGAGTCTCATTTTGTGAATTCAGGGTCGGAATTTTATTTTGAAAAATTGAGTATTTTGAAAAATTTAGGGGCCGAATTTTAATTTAAAAAAATTTAGGGGCCGAATTTTAATTTAAAAAATTTAGGTCCGGGTTTCATTGTGTAAAATTCCGGGGCCGGGTTTCTTTTTCAAAAATTCCGGATCCGGGTTTTGCAATCCAGTTATTAATTGTCCCAACTTTACAATTAATCTAAAATTCAAATCAAACACTTCCAAATGTATACAAAATCACTAAGCTAATTTAAGTGTTTTGAAAATATGTGCCTGGTTTAAAAACGAAATGTTTTCGCTATGAAACTTTTATGAAAAAATTTAAAACCAAACGACACGTGCGGTTTATCATTTAAAATCTCATACCTCTCCATATGGAATCGCTAAAAATGCCGGATACTCAAATATTTTCGAAGCGTAACACAATCTGATATCATCTTTGTTCAATAAAGCATACACTCCAACTGCAACAATGTAAAATGTTAAGTGCTAACTCAACCGACATAAACTATGACTGTCATTACGTTTGATAAAGTTTTTTTCCTATCATTGAAAAAATATTTTGAAGTATTTAAACTAAACATAATTTCCATTACTTCAAAAATAAATTCAACTAAAATTTTTAACGGTTGCCAGAACCAGAAGTTGAATTCAATGTGCATTGTTGAAACAGCTAAACCATACCATATACTCTAAGACAACAGTTTTCAATATTCAAATATTTGCTGCAAGAATTAAAACTGATATGGTAAACTACAACGCAGTCATTAACAACTGATGTGAAAACCAAAGAAATAGAGGAATTATTGCAAAAATTTCTATTAATGTATCTGCCAATCTTTTGTTTACTACAGTTAAAAATTCATGAAATGGTGGTCTAAATTTAAGTAAACATGATTACTGACCTTTTAGTAATACGCATACGTCTTTATTAGACGATAAACGAGATTGATACCTCGTTGGTACACCTTCACCATCGCTGTCAGAATCTACCGCATCATGAAGTTCGCAGGCCCCATACAAATATTTCATTACTATTATTAATACTATTATTATTATTATTGTTGTTGTTGTTGTTGTTGTTGTTGTTGTTGTTGTTGTTGTTGTTGTTACTAATGTTGTTAAACTATGTTAATTATAGTTAAAAATGCTGACAACCAGCTAAAATCGAAAACTCACATTAAAACTAAACAAGCTGACAAGCAGCTAAATTGTAGAAAATCAAACTGATAGAAGGTTTCGCTTGGTTTCTCAAGCTTATATACCCGATTATTTTACAAAAGTGCTCGTTCAGCAAAATTTATAAAAATTTAGGTCAAAAAGTAATTTTGTTGATTTATAACGGGCGTAACCAAACAAAAATTGGTGCCTTGAATATTTTTGAAAGTTTATTTGTTCTTTTAAGAGCTAAAGTAAACGAAAATTGGTGCCATTATTATTTTTGTAAAATTTAGTTAAAACAAATAGGAGTAACCAAACAAAATTTGGTGCCACCAATCTTTTACCTAGGTCCCAATGATCAAAATGAAAGAAATTTAACAGCAAAAAGCTTCAAAACATTATCTATACAAAATGTCAAAATGTTCAAAGCAACGTTAAAAGTACGCGCACGTTATAGTTTGCTGGTTAAATGCTTTCAATAGTATAGTGTAGTATGCGTGGTCCTATAGGCTTAGACATGTGCAGCTGGAGACATCTAATACTTGAAGGTATAGGCTTAGGTACACCTTAAT
Source organism: Enoplolaimus lenunculus (assembly GCA_030248215.1). NCBI lineage: Eukaryota > Metazoa > Nematoda > Enoplea > Enoplida > Thoracostomopsidae > Enoplolaimus > Enoplolaimus lenunculus. Next base: position 10,461 of record JASANG010001711.1, read on the forward strand.
GCTTGAAGGCATAGGCTTAGGTAGGACCCTAATGCTTTAAGACTTAGGCTTAGGTACACCCTAATGCTTTAAGGCGTAGGCTTTGGTAGGACCCTAATGATTTAATACTTAGGCTTAGGCAGGGGTGAAACCCTAAGGGTATAAGGTTAAGGTTCCTACTTATATTATTTTGAAAAATTGAGTATTTTGAAAAATTTAGGGGCCGAATTTTAATTTAAAAAAATTTAGGGGCCGAATTTTAATTTAAAAAATTTAGGTCCGGGTTTCATTGTGTAAAATTCCGGGGCCGGGTTTCTTTGTCAAAAATTCCGGATCCGGGTTTTGCAATCCAGTTATTAATTGTCCCAACTTTACAATTAATCTAAAATTCAAATCAAACACTTCCAAATGTATACAAAATCACTAAGCTAATTTAAGTGTTTTGAAAATATGTGCCTGGTTTAAAAACGAAATGTTTTCGCTATGAAACTTTTATGAAAAAATTTAAAACCAAACGACACGTGCGGTTTATCATTTAAAATCTCATACCTCTCCATATGGAATCGCTAAAAATGCCGGATACTCAAATATTTTCGAAGCGTAACACAATCTGATATCGTCTTTGTTCAATAAAGCATACACTCCAACTGCAACAATGTAAAATGTTAAGTGCTAACTCAACCGACATAAACTATGACTGTCATTACGTTTGATAAAGTTTTTTTCCTATCATTGAAAAAATATTTTGAAGTATTTAAACTAAACATAATTTCCATTACTTCAAAAATAAATTCAACTAAAATTTTTAACGGTTGCCAGAACCAGAAGTTGAATTCAATGTGCATTGTTGAAACAGCTAAACCATACCATATACTCTAAGACAACAGTTTTCAATATTCAAATATTTGCTGCAAGAATTAAAACTGATATGGTAAACTACAACGCAGTCATTAACAACTGAAGTGAAAACCAAAGAAATAGAGGAATTATTGCAAAAATTTCTATTAATGTATCTGCCAATCTTTTGTTTACTACAGTTAAAAATTCATGAAATGGTGGTCTAAATTAAACATGATTACTGACCTTTTAGTAATACGCATACGTCTTTATTAGACGATAAACGAGATTGATACCTCGTTGGTACACCTTCACCATCGCTGTCAGAATCTACCGCATCATGAAGTTCGCAGGCCCCATACAAATGTTTCATTATTATTATTAATACTATTATTATTATTGTTGTTGTTGTTGTTGTTGTTGTTGTTGTTGTTGTTGTTGTTACTAATGTTGTTAAACTATATTAATTATAGTTAAAAATGCTGACAACCAGCTAAAATCGAAAACTCACATTAAAACTAAACAAGCTGACAAGCAGCTAAATTGTAGAAAATCAAACTGATAGAAGGTTTCGCTTGGTTTCTCAAGCTTATATACCCGATTATTTTACAAAAGTGCTCGTTCAGCAAAATTTATAAAAATTTAGGTCAAAAAGTAATTTTGTTGATTTATAACGGGCGTAACCAAACAAAAATTGGTGCCTTGAATATTTTTGAAAGTTTATTTGTTCTTTTAAGAGCTAAAGTAAACGAAAATTGGTGCCATTATTATTTTTGTAAAATTTAGTTAAAACAAATAGGAGTAACCAAACAAAATTTGGTGCCACCAATCTTTTACCTAGGTCCCAATGATCAAAATGAAAGAAATTTAACAGCGAAAAGCTTCAAAACATTATCTATACAAAATGTCAAAATGTTCAAAGCAACGTTAAAAGTACGCGCACGTTATAGTTTGCTGGTTAAATGCTTTCAATAGTATAGTGTAGTATGCGTGGTCCTATAGGCTTAGACATGTGCAGCTGGAGACATCTAATACTTGAAGGTATAGGCTTAGGTACACCTTAATGCTTGAAGGCATAGGCTTAGGTAGGACCCTAATGCTTTAAGACTTAGGCTTAGGTACACCCTAATGCTTTAAGGCGTAGGCTTTGGTAGGACCCTAATGATTTAATACTTAGGCTTAGGCAGGGGTGAAACCCTAAGGGTATAAGGTTAAGGTTCCTACTTATATATGTAATATTAACATAGCACGTGACAAATCTGCGAAAAAATAATTTCTTAATGATGCGCAATTACATTTCCAATTCCAGTAAACTATTCACCTATAAAATTATATAGCTTCGCATTGGATTTCTGATAAGGAAAAATAAACGTGTTTTCTGATAAGGAAAAATAAACGTATAAACGCCGCAAAAGTAAACGTGTATAAAAACATTGCGCGGTCAGGCAATGTATACGGGGGGTAGGTACACCCTAAAGCTTTAACGCATAGGCTTAGGTAGGACCCTAACATTTTAAGGCTTAGGCTTAGGCAGGACCCTAATGCATTAAGGCATAGGCTTAGGTACACCCTAATGCTTGAAGGCTTAGGCTTAGGTACACCCTAATGCTACTAAGCCTTGGGCTTAGGCAGGGTTATGCTAAGGCTTGGGCTTAGGCAGGGTTATACTAAGGCTTGGGCTTAGGCAAGGCAGGAATATACTAAACTTGGGCTTAGGCAAAGCAGGATTATACTTAGGCTTGGGCTTAGGTATAGATGAATTATACTAAGGCTTAGGCAAGGCAGGATTATACTCAGGCCTGGGCTTAGGCAAGATTATACTAAGGCTTGGGCTTAGGCAAGGCAGGATTATACTGAGGCTTGGGCTTAGGCTTAGGCAGGATTATACTTAGGCTTGGACTTAGGTAAGGATGAATTATACTAAGGCTTAGGCAAGGCAGGATTATACTTAGGCCTGGGCTTAGGCAGGATTATACTAAGGCTTGGGCTTAGGCAAGGCAGGATTATACTGAGGCTTGAGCTTAGGCAAGGTAGGATTATACTAAGGCTTGGGCTTAGGCAAGGCAGGATTATACTAAGGCTTGGGCTTAGGCAAGGCAGGATTATACTAAGGCTTGGGCTTAGGCAAAGCAGGATTATACTTAGGCTTGGGCTTAGGTAAGGCAGGATTATACTAACGCTTGGGCTTAGGCAGGATTATACTAACGCTTGGGCTTAGGCAAGGCAGGATTATACTAAGGCTTGGGTGTTAAGTTCCTGTTCTATACATGGGTTGCGAAACTGTTAGACAACATATGTTTACAAACCTTATAAAACAAAAGCAAAGCTCAAACTTATCAGTCAAAATGCAGACCTATGGTAAGGTTTAGGTTTACGCTAGGGCGTATGCTCGACTAAAATAGTAGCAGGTTCAATCTTAACACTTAAGCATGCTATGCAGCTCTAATAATAGTTAACCATTCACACTCCCACACCATATAAAAATTTACTTAAAATATAAACAAGAAATAAAACAATATAAAATAAGCATGACAAAATATATTTTTTCTATCTTTATCTTTATAGGACACCTGAAAAAAAAATTTAAACTATATTAAGTTAAAACTGTTTCAAAATAGAGTTATAACCCCCCATGGGACCCCACGTAGGTGGCTGTCCCAGGAGAGAATCTTTAGGGTGACTAATTTTATAATTATAATACAATTTCAGTATGAAAAGATTGCCATGGGTCCCGCGCGTTTTTCACTTTTAGTCACCCTGAAGACCCTCCCCTGGGACAGCCACCTACGTGGGGTCCCATGGGGGGGTTATAACTACTCTGAGAGCTGTGCCGGATGCGTACAAAAACTTCAAATCGCATGCTGGTTCAGTTTCGTGGGAGTCCCGGTGCCGGGCTTTCCACCCGGTGGCATCTGTTAGGGTATGCGGTACGCAGCAGGAGCACTGAATTCGTAGGAAAAGAAATATATTCTGCGAGGGTCAGATTTTGCTAAAATCTAACATAGTGTCCAAGCTACGGAACAGGTCTATTCTAAAACACCCGTCATTTGTATGAACGCTACTTTATCTTAAATCGAAAGCCACAGTTTATGCGCCGGGTCGCAACATATAAACCGGTGGGACTACAAAATCTCCCCTTAGTAGAAAATTTCGTTTCGACAGCATTTAAAAGAATTCTAAGTTAGAAAAAAGGGTATTGTTTGCGTCAACTGGAAACTTTTAACTCCCACTGTCGTCTTATTCGTGGGTCTTGTTTTGGTTCATTTTGCCCGGTTTCATGGGATCTTGGCTGACCGGTCATATATTGCATATTTCAGTCTGATGAGTAAGAAACAAAAAATGCAACTCGACACGCTCAAAAAATCATACTTAAGTCGCACAAACAAAAGTTGCCAAACCACAATTAAATATCCGGGTCCATCAATTGAAGAAGCAAAACGTGGCGCAAAACCTGGCGATAGCGGTCGCGAAAGTGACGTATAGTGAACGAACCAATGACGTCATCGAAGTCAGACGCGGATCAAACTGAACACGCGAATGATGGCATCGATGACGTTATAGTAAAGCGACGAGAGCCGCATTCTCGAATGTGTGTTGTCATTTTCGTGAAGTCCTATTCACATGTGCAAGTTTTTGTAGCGAAAATATGCAAGCTTAACGTCTGCATGCATGTATTTGCTGATAGCGTTTGCATTTGCAACTTGTACGTGATAGTTTTTGCAGCGAGAACTTGCAGCTGCAACTAGTTGCTGTAAGCTTTGTGATTCTTCGAACAAAACATACACGTGTAAAAGCAACTGCAACCTTTCTGCAAAAACTTGCACGTGTGAATACGACTTTATACAGAAAATGGTCCGATTTTGAAATTTTTACATCTTTTAGATCACTGCCCTATAGAAGGTATTTCGTGCAACCGTGGACTAAATACTATTGTCGCCCATACAACGATCAGGGGTCGGAAAGTTTTTCTGTATGAGTCCAATAGAGTAAAGCTTAAGCTTTAGACTAATTTTTTTGCTAAGGTTACACTTGGCTTTAGCTACAGGCTTATCCTTACGCGTAGGCTTGGCTTACGCTTAGGAATATAATAATACTACTGTTACAGACCTGTTCTATACATTTTATGACCGCTATTAACAGCGTCTAAGTTTGGACGAGTTTCATTTTCTAATTCAAAAGTTACATGACCTGTCACCAACTGAAAATACGCGTTGCGCGTTCTGAAAATGTGATTCCAAAGACGTGAAACGACAGTAATGGTAGTGTTTTTAGTTACTTATTTAGTCCGAATAAATACGAAATTACAAAACACTCCAGAACACAGGACCGTAACAATCACAAGGGGGCAATCATGTAACCATGGCATGTGTTTTGGGATCGCTACCCCTCCCAAACCACGTCCCGTGTAAAGATCAGGAGCGGAAAGTTTTTCTGTGGGACCGGAATAGAATAATCTTACGCTTTTACGCTTATTTTTTGATTGGCTTAGGCAGTGACGGATCCAGGATTTCAAAATGGGGGGGGCAAAATTTCACAGGTAATGAACTAATTTTTTCACCCACACACAAACCACGAACCATTGCCATAAAATTGCTATATAATTTTTGTCGAGATGCTGTTGGGGGGGCCACGGCCGGGGTGCCCCCCCATGGATCCCCCATTGGGCTTAGGCTTAGACTTTAGGTTTTTTAGGCTTAGGAATATGCTCACTCTTTACGCTTAGGCTTAAGAATGTGCTTTTAATACTGTATTACGAACTGCATTTTGGTGTCAACCGCTGAGTAGTATATACTATTGGCGTTTTACTGGAGCGTTCATAAGCATCGCGAAACTATTGGGCCGAGGTGTGGAAACGAAATTGTTTAGGCAAATACTGACTGTGTAAACATGATTAAGCGATATTTTTATGAACCGTATACGTCAGACCAATGGTTACTTTTAGGGCCGTTTCTGAACATTAAGCATATCCCTAACGCAAACCCAGAGCGTTGAACAAAGTGTACACCTAAGGTAAAGCCCAAGCCGACAAATATAGTCGAAACGCTAAGCTTATTAATACACTTTGGCAGTTCCGCCGGAAACCCGGATGGCCTTAAGAGCAACATGGATCAATATTTTGATAAAGTTGATCAGGGAACCCACGAGTGTGTGGTAGCCGCACTTTGTTGCAAACAGTTGTCGGCTGGCAGTGCGTACCATTTTTCAATATTGGATTCACCGATCCGTTGGTCCATGTTACTTTGAGGGGTGTCCAGGTTTCTGGTGGGTCCATAAAAGAGTAGGTTTAGATTTTTTGCTTATACTTAGGCTTAGGTTTACACGCTTAGACTTTGGCTTAGGAGTTCATTTTTGCAACGCTTAGGCTTAGGCTTAGGAATACGTTTACTCTTCTGTTACGCTCCTTAAAGTAACATTGGCAGTTGTGCTAAAGCTGCACCAGTGAAAATTTGAAAATTAACGTTAATTTAATATTAGGCAAGTTCACTTGTATAAAGCATTATTTTAATTTTATTTAAGGATATACTGTAGTGACCCGAATAAGAGGGGGTTGACTGATATTTATTTGGCCTCTCCAAAGGGTACCCCCTGTTATTCGGTTACGGACTGTTATTTATTTTCAACCCACCCTCCGCTACCCTTCGTTACTGATATATATCCGGTATTGCAACTATCCGTTGAATTAAACGTTTATTTGTCTTGTGTCAATAGCTTGAGCGATAATGCAAGGTTATACTTTAGGAATGTACTGTCAAAATTTAAGTACGCTTTAATGTTTCAAACTCAAATTATTTTGTTCTGGAGTCATTCATGCTACAATTAGGGATAATTGACATTTATGGACTCAAATTAAGTTTTTGGGACTCAATACGCTTACGGACGCTTATTAGGGATACGGACTTCTATTGATTGGGACTCAAAATGGAGACCCCTTTTTATTACCCCCTCCCTTCATGTTAGAGGCAAACATCTTACAATTAGAATACTAAAATTATAAAAAATCGATATACCAGACGGTAACCAGCCAATGTAAAGATCAAAGGCGGAACATTTCTCTGCAGCACAGCAATTTGATTAAGCTTAAGATTTAAACTAATATTTTTTGTATAGGCTTAGGCTTGCATATAATCTTTTTCTTACGTTTAGGCTTAGGCTATGCTTGTACTACTGTTACAGCCCTGTTCTATACATTAGCCAGGTAACCCAACATAAAAATGGCGTCCGCCGGAACTGTGAATGATTCGCTTTGGTGTTCCGCTTGGTACAAAATAAATTATTGCGGCGTTGAAGAGTTAATATTATTTAATAGCAAATTTTGCGACATTCAGCGTAACTATGCGGCATACGATGATAAACGGCGTCATTACTTTCACAGTACGGATGTTCTACCGGAACACATCGATCCTCCACGCCGGAACCAACTTTGATTGCTTTGATCTGGCAAAAATAACAAGTGCCTTTAAGCCTTATTCACACATGCAACTTTTTGCAATCAAATTAGATATGGGCCAATGTTACTTTTAGGGCCGTAACAGTAGATTAATCGTGCTCCTAAGCCTAAAAGCTTAAGCGTTGCAAACTGAGCCTAAACCTAAGCAAAAAAATTGTACAATCAAAATAATATTTCTATTTAAGAAAAAAATTCTTACATTTAAGAAATATAATTAACAAGGTGCACTTGAAAAGTGTTTCTGTTATAACAGAAAAATTTTCAAACAAGTTTTGAAATTAAGTCTGAAAATAAACGTTTTCCAGTTATTTTTAGAGAAATCGTCTTAAATATCAGAAAAACTTTTCAGATATACCGCAGAAAATACTTTTCTGAATAAATTCAGAAATACTTTTTGTGTGTAGTCGTCTAGAGTGTAAGCCTACTCTTTTACAGACCCACCACAAGCTGGGACGGCCTTAAAAGTAACATGGGTATGGATATGTGTAATTTCATAGCGGTATACCATGTCTTAAAAGCATTTTCCTAAAATAACGTAGTTAAATCATAAACAGTAAATGGTTAAGTTGGCCATGTAAAAGATCAGGGACGGAACGTTTTTCAGTGGTACAGCAATAGAGTAAGCTTAAGCTTTAGACTAATTTTTTGTTTGCCTTAGGCTTAGGCTTACGCTTAGGCTTAGGAATATGCTTATAATACTGTTCCGCCCCTGTTCTTTACGCTGGCCGTAAAGTTAAAGGTGTACGGTTGAAATGGAAGAGATTGGGAAAATAGAGAACAGTTCGACTCCAAATAGCTTTGAAAATGTAGCACCCTCTAGAGAGGCGAAATAAATATTGCTCAACTACCAATCTTATTTGGTTGCAAAATTCATAACAATTCGCTCCTGAATAACATAGAAAATATACCATCTGGAGAAGCGAAATAAATATCAGTCAACCCGCCCTGTACAGAGTACATCTCATGTGATGAATTTTTATGAGCCAATCATATGGTGCGAAAAACTACGAATTTTTATAAGCCAATCATATGGTGCGAAAAAAACAACGAATTTTTATGAGCCAATCATATGGTGCGAAGAAACAACGAATTTTTATGAGCCAATCATATGGTGCGAAGAAACAACGAATTTTTATGAGCCAATCATATGGTGCGAAGAAACAACGAATTTTTATGAGCCAATCATATGGTGCGAAGAAACAACGAGTTTTTATGAGCCAATCATATAATCAGAAGAAACAATTTGCTAGTTTACCTTTCGATACCAGCGAATTACCCGTCGTGCAGGCTGACCATCAGGACAACGACGTTTTTGACTTAACATTTCACGTCGCATTCGTTCACTCATATAAATTGAGCCAAAACAGCCTCGAACTCGGCTTTCTGAAACCAAATTTTTTAGGTATTATAATGTGTGTAGCATCTATTACCAGTTAGTAATCGATCCGGTTGTCGAATTCCATACAGACTAAACACATGACCAGCGGCGGATCCGACAATTTCTGACGGGCGGGTTGGCAAATGTTATGAAACACAATTTTTACTGTACGCCATGCATTCGTACATGCGATTGGCAGCGAAAAATTGCAAGGTATCATTTCATCCGAAAAAATTCTGAGGGGAAAAATTGTAAGGTAGGCCCCTTAACATTTTATCGCAAAAAAATTCTGACGGGGGGCGTACGGTATCCCCATGCGTCTCTCTGGATTTGCTAGTGCACGTGGCTTTAGGATCGCGAGCAATGTCAGCCAACTGCGCATGGCCTGACGCGAGATAAGGCAAAAACTTATACTCCATAATTTTTTTGTTGTTATTTTGATTAATACGAAATTGGTAAAGTACGCACAGTTTAAACCAGAGAATGGGGCTGGCGATTCGAATGTAGATCCTGTTTGTTCGCAGTTGATTTGTGTTTACGTCTGGGTAAGCCAATAAAGACTTCACTATCGAAATTGCCGGCACCTCCGGCACAACTTTTACCGGTGACGGCCCATGTAAAGATCAGGTCGGAACGTTTTTCTGTGAGACTAGAAAAGAGTACGCTTAAGCTTTAGACTAAGCTTAAGTGCGCTCATGTAAAGATCAGGAGCGAAACGTTTTTCTGTGAGACTGCAATACAGTAAGCTTAAGCTTTAGACTAATTTTTTTGCGTGGCTTAGGCTTAGACTTAGGTTTGGGTTTAGGAACATGCTCATTCTTACGCTTAGGCTTAGCCATAGGCTTAGGCTTAGGAGTACGCTTATAATACTGTTCCGCTCCTGTTCTTTACATTGGCCACGGTGACGAAGGTCGACGTTTTTACCGGAGCCGGAGACGGAGGCAGACCTCTGGTTGCACCCTGCGTGCTGACTGCCTGAACAGTGAACATATACATCGAGAAAGTCTCGCATCCATACATTGGAGTCAAACAGTTCCGTAAACCGTTAGGCATTGCTTATTGGCTTAGGCTCATACGTTTAGCGCGTTTAGGCTTCCGCGAAGGATATAGGCTTAGGATTTAGGCTAGGCTTTAGGCTTAAGCTCAGATTCACGTTTATGACTTTGGCTAAAATTCACGAAACATTTACATTTCAAACCTAATACAACTGGTAACCTGAACCTTACCGTGGTTATTTCAGGTTTAGGTTAGAAGCTGTATTGGCTTCGAAGGGTATTAACTTGTTCCAAACACTTGAGTTAGTCGTCAACGGGCAATGTCAAGAACAGGGGCAGGAACTGTATTATAAGCATATTCTTAAGGCTAAGCCTAAGCCTAAGCGTACGCGTACGCGTAAGAATGAGTTTATTCCTAAGCCTAAGCATAAACCTACGCCTAAGCGTTTTAAGAATGAGCATATTCCTAAACCTAAGCCTAAACCAAGCAAAAAACTAGTCTAAAGCTTAAGCTTTGCTCTTTTCTAGTCCCACAGAAAAACGTTCCGCCGCTGATCTTTACATAGGCCCCGTCAACGAAGGATAATAAAGACTCACCGTAAGGGCATTTGCACGCTTGACAGCCTTGACCAGATGTAACTATGGTGCAATTTTCGCGTTTTGCAATTTCATTGCTTGCACCGCTTCTAAGGCCGTAGCTTAACGCACTGCACGGCAGCAGTAACGCAGAATCGCAGTGATCTGAAACGTAGAAAAGTGCACCCGTTGGACTTGCGATATTTGTGCAAACGTGTCAATTTCATTTTGATGCTGTTTTGTTATTAGTGCCGACACAGACCGGGAAGGGACTCACGTCAAACTCCAAAACGGGGCCCCCCAAAGCCGTTAACGAAGCGAACGAGAAGCCAGACGAATTTTAAAACTTCAGCGCTTTTTGTTTCAACCGGTTAGAGTGGCACAGGTTTAGGGGTGGGGCGCCTCAAACGGGGGTGTGGGGGGTGGCTGCTCCGGGCCCTGTTTGTAATATCGTTTGAGGTGAATTTATAAAACAAGTCATCTTCGGAATTAAATTTGCTGTAATGTTTACTTTGACTTGAAAACGGGGGCACTTAATAGGTCCACCGGGTAAAGGAAGCCGTGGATGCCAAAGACCCAGCCTTCCCACTAGGAACACCTCTGATCACAGGCCATATATGAATTCACTCCAATATATTTAGTTCTAAATTTTCCGGTGTTGGTGTAAAACACGATGTATCATCACGTCCTGTGTCGAATTGGGCCAGTGTAAAGAACAGGAACGAAACAGTATTATAAGCATATTCCTAAGCATAACCTAGCCCTAAGCCTAAGCCTAAGCCTAATTGCAAGAAGGAGTTTATTTCTATGCCTAAGCCTAAGACTAAGGGTAAGAATGAGCATATTCCTAAGCCTAAGCCTAAGCCTAAGACTAAGCGCAAGAATGAGCATATTCCTAAGCCTAAGCCTTAGCCTAAGACTAAGTGTAAGAATGAGCATATTCCTAAGCCTAAGCCTAAGCCTAAGCCTAAGACTAACCGTAAGAATGAGCATATTCCTAAGCCTAAGCCTAAGCCTAAGTGTAAGAATGAGCATATTCCTAAGCCTAAGCCTAAGACTAAGACTAAGCGCAAGAATGAGCATATTCCTAAGCCTAAGCCTTAGCCTAAGACTAAGTGTAAGAATGAGCATATTCCTAAGCCTAAGCCTAAGCCTAAGCCTAAGACTAACCGTAAGAATGAGCATATTCCTAAGCCTAAGCCTAAGCCTAAGACCAAGCGTAAGAATGAGCATATTCCTAAGCCTAAGCCTAAGCCTAAGCCTAAGACTAACCGTAAGAATGAGCATATTCCTAAGCCTAAGCCTAAGCCTAAGTGTAAGAATGAGCATATTCCTAAGCCTAAGCCTAAGACTAAGCGTAAGTCCTAAGCCTAAGCCTAAGCCTAAGCCTAAGCCTAAGACTAAGCGTAAGAATGAGCATATTCCTAAGCCTAAGCCTAAGCCTAAGACTAAGCGTAAGAATGAGCATATTCCTAAGCCTAAGCCTAAGCCTAAGACTAACCGTAAGAATGAGCATATTCCTAAGCCTAAGCCTAAGCCTAAGTGTAAGAATGAGCATATACCTAAGCCTAAGCCTAAGACTAAGCGTAAGAATGAGCATATTCCTAAGCCTAAGCCTAAGCCTAAGACTAAGTGTAAGAATGAGCATATTCCTAAGCCTAAGCCTAAGCCTAAGCCTAAGCCTAAGACTAAGCGTAAGAATGAGCATATTCCTAAGCCTAAGCCTGAGCCTAAGACTAAGCGTAAGAATAAGCATATTCCTAAGCCTAAGCCTAAGCCTAAGCCTAAGACTAAGCGTAAGAATGAGCATATTCCTAAGCCTAAGTCTAAGCCTAAGCCTAAGCGTAAGAATGAGCATATTCCTAAGCCTAAGCCTAAGCCTAAGACTAAGCGTAAAGAATGAGCATATTCCTAAGCCTAAGCCTAAGACTAAGCGTAAAGAATGAGCATATTCCTAAGCCTAAGCCTAAGACTAAGCGTAAAGAATGAGCATATTCCTAAGCCTAAGCCTAAGCCTAAGCCTAAGACTAAGCGTAAGAATGAGCATATTCCTAAGCCTAAGCCTAAGCCTAAGACTAAGCGTAAGAATGAGCATATTCCTAAGCCTAAGCCTAAGCCTAAGCCTAAGACTAAGTGTAAGAATGAGCATTTTCCTAAGCCTAAGCCTAATGTTTAGCAATAAATCTGATTACAAAAATCTGGATTTGATCACCGTTATGGGGGCAAAAGCTTAACTTACCGATTTGCGACGTGGATGTTGTTCCCTCTATTGAAAATATTTTCACTCGTGGAAACAAACACGATCGGGGGGAACAACTTTGAGGCCATTCCACACCCCCCTTTTTTCCGGCTGTGCACTCTTACCTGGTTGAGTGGCACGAAACGCGTGTGACCAAAACCGGTACGCTGGCGGATCTGGGGGTCCAACGACAATCGAAGTATCCAACAAATTCGGATAGGAATCCACATACTTGAAGTAAGCGCTGATGAGTTGGCTGTTCAAGTGCTGCTGCCCTCGTAGTTCTTCACTGGTGGGTGTCTTAGACCCGTGAAAAAAAGGGCCACGGAACTTGGCGAAGCGATCGAAAGGCACGCTTGAAGGTCCAACTAACCTGCGATGGCTACTTGGGCCTAATTGCCTTACTCGTCGACTAGGCCCAGTATCTCGGTTATACCCTAGGGGTAGACGTTCTTTGGTTCGCGAGGGTGGATTGAGTTCAGGAGCGTCCGGTAGTTCCCAACTGTCTGGCAGACGCCTGGGTGGCGGAAGTTGATAGAGTTGTTGAGTTTTTCGTTCGACTGGAGTAAATTTTGGGTAGGAGTCGAAATTTGAATTTGAGTTGAAATTTGAATTTTTGTCTGACTTTGAACTGATAGTTGGATAGCGTTGGTGACTAGGGTCAGAATGTGAGCTTGGATTTAAAGATTGAGTGTTAGGTACGTTTAAGCTGGGTTGAGATTTGGCCGCGGTTAGCTTGGGCGCTGTTGGGTGGTATGGAGTTTTGTAGAGAGGATGGTACTGTCCGCTCGCTGTTCTAGTGCCCCCTGAGATCTTGGTGTTAGCCGTATTTTGAGGATTTAGCAGGTCGACAGTAACCATTTCTTGATTGGTCGCAGTAGGTTTCAGCGAAGCTTGAGCCAATGAGCTTTCAACCGTAAACACTTTGTGGGATTTTGTGGTCATAAATCCTTGCGGATGTTCAGATCCTCCACGAGGCAGCTGCTCACTTGAAAATTGTGACTGAAATTTGTTTTTTGGTGGCGGTAAATTAAACCAGCTGCCTTTGATTTCGTTTCTGTTTTTAATAGGCCCCTGTTGTGAAAATGGGTTGAGTGGTCGATCAGAAATCTCAACCCTGTCTGGTACCAAGGGTCGCCCGGGGTTACTGTTCAAGACTGATTGTGTTGTACCTTCTGAGTAATCGTCGACCTCCGTTCGTTCAACTCGTACCGTTAAGTTATTTAAAATATTCAAATTTGCATCTTTGGGAAGTAAAATTGAAGGTTGGCCTGGCAGGCCTGAAATATTCCAATCTTGGTTTCGTTGAGGCAGCCCCTCCTTCAAAGGCGCCTCTGGTACACGGTCGTTAGGGACCCACCAAAATGGATTATCTTCCGATGCTGTTGTTGGAGTTGGAGGTTGAAAATTGCCTAATTGAGAGTTAAAGTGATCGTCTCCACCGTTTTCCGAACGCTGATTAGCTAATCCACGATTGCTATCTGGACGCTGGTTAAATTCACGATTGCTATCTGGACGGTGATTGGCTGACTGAAAACTGTTTGGCAAATGGCGATCTATGATTGGTTGGTTTCCAAACGCTCCACTGCCCCGATCTGAACGCTGATTTGGTGACTGAAAACCGTTCGCTCCGTGTTGATTGCTAATTGGCTGGTTGGCAAATGGTGAAACCTGATTTGCTGATTCAAAGCCGTCACCAGCAACGCTATTAGCCAGCTCGTATTCGCCATATTCAGTAGAGTCGTAATCCACAAATACAGTTGTCAGCGCTGAGTATTCGTTGTCATCGTATGTTCCTGTTGCTTGTGTATGTTTCACTTTTTGGTCATTGCTTTGTGAGCGGGGTTCTGGTTCCGGTTTCAGGTCAATTTCGTTCCGGTTCCGCCCTCGCGCACCGCCCGACACGCGTTTAAAATCGTGATCAGGATGGCCTCGGCCGATTTGGGGTTGAGCCGAAAATTTTCGCTTGTCACCCCGGCCATCTTTTGAATACGGACCAACCATTACCCATTGTTGAATATTGACATCTTTAAGCTGACCCCCAGGTACAGGCGTTGGCTGAGTGGTTACAGGGTAGGGTCTGCTTGCTTGGTACGCGATGACGTTTCCTGTTCGCTTGCTATTTATGCTATAAATTGGCTGGATGCCAGACGACGAAATGTGTTGTTCTCCGTTTGGAGTATATCTTAAATAAATATACGGCTGATTTGTATCGATTTCTTCTGAATGCTGTAGGACTGTTGATGTTTTTCGACCGAATGAGTTGTTTAGTTTAGATTTAGGCGTTGTTGTTGTTGTTGTTGTTGTCGTTGTTGTTGTTGTTTTTCTTGTTTTTGTTGTTGTTTTTGCAGCCATATCTGTAAAATACGGCTCATTGTTTGGCCTACCGCCAGTATGGTCAAATCGTTGCGGTACACTGTGAGTCTGCGGCCGTATGTCATTCGAAAATGACGTCCGAGGAATTTGGCTTGGCGATTGGACGAGTGGAACGGCGGGACCTTTAGAAACGGGTACTGGGGGCACTTTCGGATGAAGTTGAAATGCTATACGAGGGGGTATTCGAGGCAGGAACGCAGGTGGAACTGACGAAGGTATCAGCGGAGGGGCAACAGCTGTCAAGTCGTGAGTTGTTTTCAGCACTGGTTGATATTGGTTGTTGTGTTTGTTTTTGTTTTGTTGTTGTTGTTGATGATTCGTATTTGCAATGTTGTTTGCTGTTCGGGCAGTAGTCGGTATTGTGACTGTGTATGTGTTTGACGAATGCTGTAATTGTACGTATGTTTGTTGTTGCTGTTGTTGTTGTTGCTGTTGTTGTTGTTGTTGCTGCTGCTGCTGCTGCTGTTGTTGTTGTTGTTGTTGTTGTTGTAGTTGTAGTTGTTGTTGCTGTTGTTGCTGTTGCTTTTGTTGTTGCTGTTGTTGTTGTTGTCGTTGTTGTCGATGTTGTTGTTGTTGTTGCTGTTGTCGATGTTGTTGTTGTTGTTGTTGTCGATGTTGTTGTTGTTGCTGTTGTTGTTGTTGTTGTTGTTGTTGTTGTTTCGTCGTCGATTGTGTTTCCAGTGTTTGTCGATGTATCGCACGATTCAGCGCCAGAACTACACGTCTCACCTCAGCAGTTGTCCAGTTTCGCCGGCCGTCGCCACTGTTCAACATATCCATCATTTTCATTGGCTCCACAAGTTCGTGAAGTTTTTCATCTGGCATCGATTCAACTGCTTTTATCATTTCTTCCGGTGACATTAAGTCTTCTTCGGTTTGTTTTGTTGATTTCTCGACGTTGTTGTTTGTCGCTGTTGACATCGTTTGTTTCTGGTTTTCTTGTTGTTCTTCGATCAGAATTTTTCCATTCGATTCAATTTGGATTTCATCGGAGTTTTCCGCCGTTGTTTTCTTGAATTTTCCCGTTGTTGTTTGCTTCGATTTGTTTGTCGTTGGCTTTTCATCACCATTTTTGGTCGAGTCTTTTCTGTCTTGTTTGGTTTCAATTGCAGCCTTCGCATGTTCCCTGTTTGCTTTCTTCAATTCAGTATCACTTGAGTTGAACTCGACTTCATTCAGTTTACTTTTAATTTCGGTTGTTCTTTCCTCACTTTTCTCTTGTTTGCTTGTTTTTTCGTTGTCGGTGGCTAACTTTTGTTGCTTTTGCGCTGCTCTGCCGTGACTCTCGTTCACTTTTCGTCCAGATTGTTCAAGTTGTTCCAACAGCTTATATTGAAGATGTTCCAACTGTTGCAGACGATTTTGTTGTTGTTGCAGTTTTTCCAGTTGTACATTATGTCGCTGTAACAGCGCGTTGCGTTGTGTTTCAATGTGATGTTGTTGTTTCATGTCGGCTTGAACGCTTTGAAGTTGACGCAGTTGCAATTGCAAGTCGCGCAATTGATTGTAGACTGTGTGCGCTTGTGATTGCAGTTGTTGAGTGCGATTTTTAAGCGATTGATATTGTTGCTTTTCGGCTGAATACAATTCGTGCAACTCGCGTGCTTTCGCTGCGATGTACGCGACGTTTTCATTGACGTCATTTTTGCGTGCGATGACGTCATTTTCACTGAAATGATTTTCGTTCATGTGATTTTCGATCGAATGATTTTCGCGTGACGTCATCTGATTTTCGTTCGCATCATTTTCGCGTGACGTCACGTAATTTTCAATCTCGTAATTTTTGTTTACGTGACTTTCATGTGTGCTCACGTGACCGTGACGTTTTGGATCACGTGGTCGCACGTGAAAGCCACGTTCTGGGGAATTAAACTTGGATCTGTGTGGAAGATAGTAAGATGGGACCGGTCGAGAAGTGTCAAGATGAGTTGAAATTTGAGGTTGAGTTGAACTACGAGAAGTATTCAACTGGTGTTCGGATGTATTATGCAGGGTCTTAGGTAAGTTCCCACTAGGATATTTGGGATTTAAGCCAGAATCGCTGCTATGGGTTTGTCTAACTAACGGCGACAGGCCAGAACCTAAATTATACTGATTAGGATGGTAGACGTGATATTGCAGCGTTTCCGGCGGTAATTGTGCAGTTTTCGACGCAGTTCCGTGCTCGTTGGGCCTTGTCAACTGTTGCTCCAGTGAAGATTGATGGTGCCCTGGATTGACCCCGAAGGGCTGAGCGGAATACGCGACTTGGTGCAACTGTGTTACCGGCTGGGTAAGAAATCCTGCTGACGGAGCGTTGGACTCACCCGTGGAAGTTTGAAAATTTCTAGGGTCGGGCTTGGTATCGTTTCGATTTTGAACCAAATACGAATGACCTATGCGACCATGTGTATATCCCGGTGACTCTAAATGATGATAGTATCTTGACGATACTTTAACCTTACTCTCGAGTTCAGTGTTCCCTCGATGTGTCCCGGTGAAGTTTTGAGGTTCAGCGTTCGGTTCAACGCAACCGGCACCCTGGCAACCTTTACCGTCGTCCATAAGCGGGTTATCAGCTGGTCCGTGTAAGGTGTTCTTCTCACGATCTGAGCTTGTCGCCATTCGGTCTGGTACCGTAGTTCCAGACTTCAGTAGACCAACGATCTGTGTTGGGCTAAGTAGGTCGAATAAATGTGAAAGGGCGCTGAGAAATTTTGGAACTTTTCCGATATTCTGGATCGAGTTGAGGGTCGGTATACCACCAGAGGTAGGAGTATCCTTAGGAGAGTCTTCATAAGACGTCGCTGATCCTGAAAACACCTTCGGCCGGATGCTGAATAAATTTTCGTGGGTGGGACTGGTTGCTACAGGTAAAGTTTTCTTAGGTGTGAGGCTCGAATGCCGGCTGAGAGTCATTTCATGGGTCCCGGTGGTCCAATTTGGTTTTAGATGACCCCGTATGGGTGGGGTTGGTTGTATTGTAGTTGATGTTGTAGTTGCGTATGTTGTTGATACGTTTGCTGCGTGCCATAATGCAGCAATGCGATTTTTATTGCTATGCAACCAATTCAACGCAACATTTGGCCCAATTTCTGCAAAAGGTATTCCATCAGGAGCATTGTACAGATTATAGGTGGTGCCATCCGGCGTAGAATACTCTGTAGTTGCCTGAGGGTCTGCACTTTGAAACGTGCCATCGGATTTTTCCCGTCCAACAGGAGTGTACGAATTGCTCTCCTGGCTAGCATCAGGTAAGGTTTCACCAGGAGGGGCCTCTGTCGACACCGGCAGGTAACTCCTAGTAATCTGTGGTACGTGTAGCCAACTCCTGGTAATCGAGCGAACGTTCGCAACTGGACCCAGTACAAAATGTTGAGTTGAATCTTCAAAAGTTGTCGGCTCCACTGTTGCTCCTGTTGTGGTCTCCTGGGTGACAGTAGGCCACTCTTGTTTGTCTATGCGATAGCTGTCAGGAGTACGCACTTTTGGTAAAAGCAAGGGGTTGATTAAAGGAGTGCGCGCTGATTCAGAGATTTGTTCAGTTGAACTGTTGGATTCGAGTTTTGAAAGAGTATCCAGTGAAAACAGTGGCGCTTGCGGGAGTTCGCTTGCATATTGTGTCAGTTTTAGTTGATTTTTCAATGGCGACAGGGTCACTTGTGTAATTTGACGAGTTGTGTCGGATGATATCTGATCGACGGTTGAAATATTTCGCTGTGACAGGTCAAATGCCTCGTGGTGGAGCGTGGGCTGTGGTCTAACTACGTTGTCTGGAAGTAAATTAAAAAACACTTGTTTTTGAGAGGAAATATTGCGTTTTATAGCTGGAAGGCATCGAAGGTTGACCGGAAACTTGAAGGAACACATGATTTCCGGATAGGGGCACCCAGTTACAAAGTGTAGCAATCAAGTTTATTTTGCCAACACCGCGATACTGGCAACAATTCAGGGTCCGTGTATAGAACAGGGCCGGATCGTTTTCCGGAGGTGCTATAATAGAGTCAGTTTAAGCTTTAGACTAATTTTTTTGCTTAGGCTTAGGCTTAGGAATATGCTCATTATTACGCTTAGGCTTAGGCTTAGGAATATGCTCATTATTACGCTTAGGCTTAAGCCAAAACACCACCCACCACCAAGGCTAGGTAGAATATGCTCATTATTACGCTTAGGCTTAGGCTTAGGAATATGCTCATTATTACGCTTAGGCTTAGGCTTAGGAATATGCTCATTATTACGCTTAGGCTTAGGCTTAGGAATATGCTCATTATTACGCTTAGGCTTAGGCTTAGGAATATGCTCATTATTACGCTTAGGCTTAGGCTTAGGAATATGCTCATTATTACGCTTAGGCTTAGGCTTAGGAATATGCTCATTATTACGCTGAGGCTTAAGGCTCAGGAATATGCTCATTATTACGCTTAGGCTTAGGCTTAGGAATATGCTCATTATTACGCTTAGGCTTAGGCTTAGGAATATGCTCATTATTACGCTTAGGCTTAGGCTTAGGAATATGCTCATTATTACGCTTAGGCTTAGGCTTAGGAATATGCTCATTATTACGCTTAGGCTTAGGCTTAGGAATATGCTCATTATTACGCTTAGGCTTAGGCTTAGGAATATGCTCATTATTACGCTTAGGCTTAGGCTTAGGAATATGCTCATTATTACGCTTAGGCTTAGGCTTAGGAATATGCTCATTATTACGCTGAGGCTTAAGGCTCAGGAATATGCTCATTATTACGCTTAGGCTTAGGCTTAGGAATATGCTCATAATTACGCTTAGGCTTAGGCTTAGGAATATGCTCATTATTACGCTTAGGCTAGGTTTAGGCTTGGGCTTAGGAATGTGCTTATAATACCTTTCCGCCCCTGTTCTTTACATTGGCTGTACACCACAACTGACGCCGTTAATGCTTACCCGTAGCAGCCCGACGGCACGCAAAGCACCGTATAAGCACCACACCGAACCGAAACGTAGGATGTGGCGGCAACAGCGGAGTCGAATCTCGAACCCCGGCCAATTGTTCCAGTGGATTCGACGATAACGCGTTGCATTGTTGCCGACTGTCTCCAGTTGCGTTTTGGGAACTTAATCGACACAGTCGAGAAGTTGGAAAGTAAGCTGCAGTTGTGCAGTCGGCGAATTTTTCCCAACACAAATAAGCACAAGACGTTTCTGACGGAGTTGTCGTGTCGATAAACGATGCAAAATTACCCGGAAGTAGCACTGATCGCTTGTAGACCAAGTCGGACGACCGGGGACAGTCTAAAATTTGAGTGTCGGCGTATTTTTGGACTCGACGGAAGATGCATATCACGGGTGACATACACAGAAGTGTATGCACTCAAAACAACATTTCTGATATTTAGGAAAAAATTTCTTACATATAAGAAATAT
Organism: Enoplolaimus lenunculus; assembly: GCA_030248215.1. NCBI lineage: Eukaryota > Metazoa > Nematoda > Enoplea > Enoplida > Thoracostomopsidae > Enoplolaimus > Enoplolaimus lenunculus. Next base: position 30,669 of record JASANG010001711.1, read on the forward strand.
AATTAGCAAGGTACACTTGAAAAGTATTTCTGTTATCACAGAAAAGTTTTCGAAAAAGTTTTGAAATAAAGTCTGAAAATAAACGTTTTTCAGTTATTTTTAGAAAAATTGTCTTAAATCCTAGAGAAAATCTTTTCAGATTTGCTACAGAAAATACTTTTCTGAATAAATTCAGAAATACTTTTTTGTGTGTATGGTGAATTGAATAAATATTTCTTCACCAAAATTACTAGAAAGCCTCAGAAAAGATACTTTTACAATCTGTAGAATAATCTGCATGCAGAGGAAAAAAATTTAAAGATTCAAACGACCCTAAAATTTCATACTTTACCTCTATAGGGCATTTGGCACAATTATTACTACCAATAGTGGATGATCACTCTTTATAACAAGAGTGTGCAACTGGGTACATTCTGTGTATTAAAGAATGTACCCGGCACGCGTTGCGTTTTTGGCCTACCCCTCTCAATCGGGGGGGGGGTGGTAAGCAAGAGATTAACAGTATGCTTCAGTACACCTACCCCCCTTCAACAAGGGGGGGTTACAATTTTCTCCTGTACTACGATATAGAACTGCATAAAGACCCCCTAAACAAGGAAGTCGGCCAAAAACGCAACACCCAGCGGTACATTTTGTACCATGCGGGATCACAAGCGTGGAACACTCTTGTCATTTATCCACTCTTGGTATTACCAAGAGTGGATGATCACTCTTTATAACAAGAGTGTGCAACTGGGTACATTCTGTGTATTAAAGAATGTACCCGGCACGCGTTGCGTTTTTGGCCTACCTACCCCTTGTTTAAGGGGGTCTTTATGCAATTTTCTATCGTAGTAAAAGATGAAATTGTAACCCCCCTTGTTTAAGGTGGGTAGGTGTCCTGAAGCATACTGTTAATCTCTTGCTTAAACCCCCCCCTGATTGGGGGGGGTGGAAGAAAAATGCAACACGTGCCGGGTACATTCCTTAATACACAGAATGTATCCAGTTGCACACTCTTGTTATAAAGAGTAATCATCCACTCTTGATTGTATTGATGCCTCTTTAATACACAGAATGTACCCAGTTGCACACTCTTGTTATAAAGAGTGATCATCCACTCTTGTTTACTACAAACCAAAAAATGTCAAAAAATATTACCCCGAGCATTTTTGAGCAATCTCAACTCAACGGCGTTCGCGAGCTTGGTGAACGATCCTTTGAGTTGTGCTCCAGAGTTGGATGTTGCGTTCAGTTGAATTACTTCAGTAAGCGCAACAACAAGCAGCAACATACATCGAAATCGACTCATTCAACTTAGTTTGTAGTTGTTATTGTTGTTCTGTTTGTTGTTGTTGTTGTTGTTTTTGTTGTTGTTGTTGTTGTTGTTGTTGTTGTTGTTTTTGTTGTTGCTGCTGCTGTTGTTGTTGTTTTTGTTGTTGTTGTTGTAACTTCGGTCAACACGCATTATTTAGCGTTAATAGGACAGAATAGGAGTTCAGGATACGACATATACTTTAACGGTTAAGCCTATATCTACAATCTTATATAACAGTCAGAGCGGGATGTGGGTGACGATTTTTTACATGACCCCCGCTTTACCCACGCAAGTAAAAATTTATTTACCCGTGGGTATACCCGCGCTATGAAAATCCAGCCACGACTCACGACTCACCTTTTACCCACACCTGAAGTTAACCCCTTCTGACATTGAGTTGCCTGTAGGCAACTAAGCGCAGTGCATATACGTTAAGCAGTATATATCGCAAAGTGTTTACCAATAGCAACACGTATACATAGTACTAAATCACCATAAGATGTGAGAGCCCCCTCGGGCTCTAGCGTCAAGCTCCTAAGCTGAGTGGTGATGGTATACCCCTCCCACTCCAGTCACTGGAGTTCGAATCCAAGCATAAAAGTATGTTTCAGGGGAAATAGAAAATATTCATGTCAGAAAGGGTTAAACCAGTATTTTAAAGATGTGTGATGATTGGCACTGAATCAAGTTTTGCGTTATAGCTCCAACGAATTTTACACACATTTTAGTAGAAATAACAAAATTTCAAACCCATCTAAATAAAGCACCGGTTATAGCACTGCACAACAACTGACCAGAAGTAAAAATAGACAATGGCTGGGTATCTGAATTCTTACTTTAAGTAAAACTTTACACTTTAAGTCGTTGTCAAGCAATTTTACTTAACCAATTTGATTTTGTAAAAGGGTATTTAAGTTAAGTAAATACTTCCGAATTTTGAGTGAATATGTACCTGCGTATGCAAAATAAAGTAGTATTTACTTAAGTACCATTTCAGAAACCCAACCAATATCAGAAATGTTTGGCAACTGTAAAAATTGTCAATTTTTGTACCCACGCGATACGAATCTATACCCGCGGGTATACCCGCGAATAAAATGCTTTATCCGACTCGCGTTTACGCAACAGTTACCTGTGGGTAAAGTCCCGGTTTGACCAAGCGTTACTTACGATATCAAAACGTATAGCTAATAGTAGGTTTTTGGTTCCGTATTTGAATGCTTAGATATTAATTTCTTCCGGTCCTGCCAACAACAGTGTGGTATTGTATGCAAATCAGCGTACGGACCTCAGACAAATTGATAAATATAATTTGTGGGCTTGCGAGCAATTTGGCGGCCGAACGATGCGCTGCGATATAAGTATACCGTTACCCTAAGCTGTAGTATTAAAATTTTTTGGTCAATGTAACTCCGGATGCAGCTAATTTGACTAGCGCCGTATAATCAATTTTATTCACTTAACAAACATAAACCGTAATACACAACTTTTCCAGTAACCGCCAGTACCAATTAAAAACCAGAACCTTCTACCAGAAACATTTTACCTGTCTACCATTAAAATATAGCTATTCTTATTATTATGCTGTGTATGCAAAAAAGCTGCACGCCCCCAAGCCTCGCACTTTGCAACCGACTAACAGTCAAATCTTAGCCCGTATTCTCAAATGTGTGTAGCACCTATCGCCAGTTGGTGATAGGTTTTGTAACGTTCGAACCAGTGAATACTGAGGCTTAAAATTCAGCACATTTTCGCATATGATTTGCTTTAGACCTATGCCAATATTTCAGTTCAACAACTGCAATAGTTAGTGAGTTTGATAACCTATTACCAACTCATGATAGTTGCTATACACATTTGAAAATATGGGCACATAAAGTAGTTATTTCGTGAGACTTAATCTACTTGGTTTCAACATTTTAGATGTTTTCTAAGGTTCCAGCTTTAGACTTAACGTTTTGAAAAGAAGTAAAAAATCTTGAGCTGTTTTAAGATTAGTAATTGTTAGAAATCTGTTGATTAATTTAGTTTGTACACTGAAAAAAATGGTGAGGACAAATTGATTCTCAAGAAATAGGCTTTTCGGGACTACACAAACAGAGTCAACTTCGACTCCGATAGAGTCAAACGCGCGACTCAGTGAGTCGAATGTGACTCTGACGGAGTCGAATTTGACTCAGTTTGTGTAGTCCGGAAAAGTCTATTTCTGCATAGAGTCAATTTGACTTACCATTTTTTGCAATGTACAAATAAATTAATTAACAGATTTTTAACAATTACTGATCATAAAACGGCTAAAGATTACTTATTTTTTGCAGTGTACCCCTGGAAAAATCGAACAAAATTGAAAAATTGTTGAAATATCCGTTGACCCTGAAAAAAATAACAAATTTTCACTGCAATTCGCAAATTTTCGGTACTAATTTTTGCTTAAAATCGACTTTTACAAACAGTACATTATTATCTTAAAAACTCAACCCACAAAAATTCATTTATTTTCTCAAATTAATTTGAAAATATTTTCTTTTGGAAATCCTGTTATTTTATTGAAAGAAATAGAAACATTCAGATCCGCCGGCCACCTGTCGCACAGTGTCGTCGTGTCCATCTGTCACTATGACACACGGAAAAACGGGGGGGCGGTAGGTAAAAAGGTAGCATCTGCCCCAGGTAGAAAGATTTCCTCTATTCTAGCACATTTCTTCTACGTCTTCAAATCTCACGGGTATAACCTGGGTTTCATTTCAACAGGGTACAATCTGAAATAGACTTTCAAAATTAAGCGTAATAAGCTATAGAAAATGCTATGGATTCCTAGGATCCAGCAGGTAAAAGCTTAAAGTTCGTCTTCTTGTCTCTTCAAAAAATTTCGAGGGCCGTATCTCCTGATCCCCCCTCGTGCATTCGCTTGTGACCCACTGTCACTCAATTGTTTATGATGGATGTGTTTACGATGAACCAATACAGATTCAACCAATAAAACCACAACAATAAAAACGGAGACATTTATACTTTTCATTCATTTTTTATTTATTTCTCAAATTTGAAAAGATAATTACTTTTTATTGAAAAGTAGTAAATTTTGCTGCAAAAAATTTACTCGTTTTTAAGTAAATTTATCCGTTAATAATTTTTCGGACTTTATCAACCACAAGCGGTGTAGGTACGAGCTTTTATGGGGCGGCGATAAACTGCAATATTCGTTGAGGAAAGCAAATACGTAAAACAAAGTATGTATGATTATATGCAGTGATTTAAGTTAACGCTGCATGCGTCTCAGTGGCACGACAGCGTAGCTCATTCGGGTAAGCGTTGGACTTTGAAGTCTATGGTAGTTGGTTGGAACCCATTACCCGGACGACTCATGTGCCCACTGCGGTTTTGAATGGTCTTTGTTATGGCTATCAGATGGATTGCTAAACATAAAACAGCAGTTGAAATATTGGTTGAAATAAATTTTTCGATCCGTTTCTAATTTTGTATATTTGTCAGTTACTTATTTTGACTTCTCATGACCGGATTGTCAGCCTACGCAGGAATCGGGACATCAGACATTTTAACTAATCAGCTGGAAAAGCGGGTTGACAGGTAGTTTCGAACTAGCGACCTTAGGATTGCAAGGCACGCGCTCTATCACAGCGCCAAGCAGTCGGCTATTCCAACTGCGTTTTTCGTCGTCTATATGTGTCGATCGTATGTTGCTTTCAAGCATACTATACAATGTGCATTGCATATATTGAATTTACACCAGGACAAGCATGTCTGACATACTTTACCCTGCTCTGTTCGTTTCAGACTCGGATTCGAATGTTTTATTATATTTACGAAGGGTGTCGCTATATTTATCGCGCACCGCAGTCTGACCACGCCTAACGACGGCCCAAGAAATTGATGACGGTCGGTAGGTTTTGTCCGCTACCGTACGGCACAGGACGGCAGCGAACGGCGTTAAATTAGTTAAAAAGTGTTGTGTCTCCCTAAAAGCACCGTTTTAAGGGCTTAGCTATCTGCGGTTAGAGGTCAACATCCCCACCGTTTGTTCAATTTGTGTTCATGACTATGGCTCATGTAAAGATCAGGGGTGGAACGTTTCTCAGCGAGACTGTAATAGAGTACGTTTAAGCTTTAGACTAATTTTTTGCGTAGCTTAGGCGTCGGCTTAGGCTTAGGAATGTGCTCATTCTTATGCTTAGGCTTAGGCTTAGGCGTAGGAATTTGGTTAAAATACTGTTTCGGCCCTGTTCTTTACATTGGCCGGGCTTAGCTAACGGCGGTTAGATGTCAATATCCCCCCGTTTGTGCAATTTTTGGTTCTTGGGTTTTAGGAATGTTTTTAAAATTATTTAGTTTTAGTAACACATGGAAACGCCTTCGAAATTTTTAATGAAACTTATCGTTGTTTATATATTCCTGACTTTGCGTCCGTACATCTTTGAACTAAAAAATTCAGTGTAAACACTGTATTTTAGTTCACAAATTTAATTTTTTAAAGTTAAAATTTGCATGTCAAATATCGTGACGACATTACTAGGATCAAGGGTACATAATACTACAGTATACAACTCTTGGGGTTCCGCATGGTAAATAATGTACCCGGCATGCGTTGCGTTTTTGACCGTCCTCCCTTTTATACAGGGGGTACAACCTGTGTGAACCATGACACCGGCATCATAAATGCTCCGCTTATGGTTTTAGGGGTATTGTATGTGACAGCGACCCCCAGTCTAAATAAGGGGGGTAGGCCTGGAGTGGGAGGCGTATACCATCACCACTCAGCTATAGGAGCTTGATGCTGGAGCCCGAGGGGGCTGTCACGTCATGTGGTGATTTAGTACTAGGCCGGCAACACAAGCAACGCCCGGTGGTACATTTTGTAACATTCAGAGACCGCAGGCTTTCATACTTTTGTTAAAGAGTATCATGAAGTCTTTCTTGAAATCAAAGCCGGATACTGTAGAGACCCCCATAAAAGGGGGTAATAAGAGGGGTTCTGCGTTTTGAGCCCCAATCAATAGCAGTCCGTATCCCTAATAAAAATCTGTAAGCGGATAGTCCATAAGCCCTAATTAGAGTCCAGTGCATAATTGACTCCATGGCCAAAATGAAGTTAAGTTCGAAACTTTAAAGCATACTTAAGGTTTGAAACTACATTACTAAGTATAACCTTGCATAATCGCACAAGCTTTTTGATACAAGGCAAACATTTTAATTCAACGGATAATTGCAGTACCGGATATATATCAGTAACGAAGGACGGCGGAATGTGGGTTAGAAATAAATAACAGTCCGTAACTGAATGACGGGGGGTAATCTCTGGCGATTACAGAGGTGACAAGTTATCCCCTCATTGCTCTTAAAGTTTGTAACTGTAAAAAATATATTTGAAAAAGTATTCGAATACTTTTTTCCTACATTTTACGTTTAGGCTTAGGCTTATGCTCAGGCTTTAGGCGTAGGAATTGACGTAGGTTTTGAAAATAAGCCTAAACCTCTGCCCAAGCCTGGACTTTAAATGTGGGCGGAAAGTGTGTAAGAGCCGGCTAAAATAGCACAGGACAGATTCCGTATTTTCAGCGCAATTGATTTAAAGCCGCCACGTTTTTCTTCGAAATATTTCATATCCGTCAGTCTTTTAACTCTGTGATTTTTCTATGCCGTCACAAATGCTAATGTGTAATTATATAAATGAGGTAAAAATAACTGTTTCTATATAAATCTGCTTTCACATGGATTACAACACTGCGAGCAACTTAAAGTCGAGCTATCGGTATAAGCACGAGTGACTAATGACAAGAGTGTGCAACTCTTGGGGTCCTGCATGGTACAAAATGTACCACCGGATGTTGCGTTTTTGGCCGACTCCCTCTTGTTTAGACGGGGGTCGCTATCACATGAATTCCCGTAAATAAATCATAACGAGAGCATGCGTGACGCCGCATACATAAAGTGCCACGGTTCAGCACCGGTTGTACCCCCGTCTAAACAAAGGGCGGTGTAGAACAAAAACAGCAACGCGTGCCGGGTACATTCGTTGCTACACAGAATGCGTCCAGTTGCACACTCTTGTTAAATAGCTATTAATCCACTCATGGCATAAGTGAATCAACCCACAGTGAGTAGTATTTAACCATTGCTAGGCATATATATGCGCAGTGCAAAATCTCCGCAAACTTCAGAACACCTGAAGTTCGAGCATCAAGCTCATTTCGGTGAGTTGTGAAAGTAAACCCCCTTTGCATTTCATGACGCTGCTGTTCAAATTCTGAGCTCATGCAAATTTTATTTCTGAATATTCATGTGAAAGCTTAAGCCTAAACCTATGTCTACGTGAAGACGTAAAACCAACTAAATCGACCGGACTTGTTCTATGCATGAGTCGAATGGATTTTCGGCCAATGGCCAGAAAAGGGCGGAACAGTGTTATAAGCATATTCCTAAGCCGAAGCCTAACCCTAAGCCTACGCGCAGGAATGAGCATATTCCGAAGCTTAAGCCTAAGCCAAGCACAAAGATTAGTCTAGAGCTTAAGCTTACGCTTTTCTAGTCCCACAGAAAAACGTTCCTCTTCTGATCTTTACATGGACCCACTTAAGCTTAGTCTAAAGCTTAAGCTTACTTTATTTCAGACCTACACAAAAATGTTTCGCCCCTGATCTTTACATGGGTCGGCTTGATCATATCTATGTATACATTCGCAAGATATCACAAAATTCATTTCGCTACGAACATTTTGCAATTATACGACAAAATTCGACAATCGCCAAAACTTTAACCATTCGAGATGAGATTAAAAAATAAACAGTAAATATTTGAAAACAAAAATTTTTCTACTCAAAAACGAATGAGAAACAGGAGAAAAATGACAGAAAAAAGGATAGAAATAAAAAAGCGAATCTGATGTGAAATTTTGTTGACAAAGTCATTTAATACTGTTTTTATCTCCTGTGCGCCAGAAAATTGATAAAAATCGACTTATCCATGTTTGAAATAACGTTTGCATTCATTGATATTCACGGCCATACATACGTCGCGCAGTGTTACGAACTATGGAATACTGGGCCCATGTATAGAACAGGGCCGGAACACTAGTATAAACATATTCCTAAAGCCTAAGCCTAAGCCTAAGCGTAAGGATGAGCCTACTCCTAAGCTTAAGCCTAAGCCTAAGCAAAAAATTTAGCCTAAAGCTTAAACTGACTCTGCTACTGCCCCTCCGGACAAACGATCCGGCCCTGTTCTATACATGGGACGAAAACGGCAATGGAAGAGAGACGTAACAGCGCAAATTTGAACAGGATTACAATGGTGCTTAAGCCCTATTCGCACGTGCAAGTATTTGCTGCGAGAACTCGCAGCTACAACTTGCACAAATTATTTGAAGCTGCAAGTATTTGCAAAGGAACATTGCGATTGACCAATCAAAATGCAAGTGCAATAAATTGAACCAATTTGCAACTACGTTCACAGGTGCGAATTAAATTTAATAGCACGAATCCAGTGAATGATTTGCAGCTTCGAGAACTTTTAAAAGCTGTTTTGTGATCAAACTTGCACATGCAACTTGCATGTGCAAATTTTTGCCGCAAAAGCTTGCACGTGTGAATAGGGCTTTAGTCATCATTTCATTCTGTTTACGGATTTGAAGTCCATCTAAACACTTGGGGGTGAATATATTGATTTTAATATATATGGTATTTAGGTATGTTGGACTGTAGTGTAATTCCAAGCTTGTAGCCAGACGGGGACGAGGGGGGCTCAGCCCCTCACCCCTTGAAAGATTACGGCCACATAGAAAATTTTCAAACCTTGCTTGTAAGTCAACGAAAACCGTTGTATGCCCATCCTGAAGGTTTTTAGCCCCCTCCCTAGCAAGGTGAGCTGGCTACGGGCCTGGTGAAATTTATCTGACTTCAGTCTAAGATGTAAAATGACACAAATGACTGTTTCTGTGAGGGTAGTAGACCGCTTACACATTTCCCTTGGCTCCACGCGAGGGCCGTTTCGGTCATGGTCCTCGTCTGATTGGCTGTGGGACGATGAATGCAACATTATGAAATATACTCGATTTGTGTCTAAGCCTAAGCCTAAGCTAAAACTCAAACGTTGATTTAAGCGTGAACCTAAGCGGAAACCTAAACAACGAATTCTAAGCTTCGGAACGTATTATGTTCCGAATCTCAAGTGTAAATGAAAGTTTTTTGCTTAAACAGCAATAAACTTACGTTGTTGATACTCCAAGAAATAGCAAGAATTAGCAATGTCAACGTCATTTTGTACCATATTTCGTGTCGTATCCGGTTCCGGCAATTTTTGCCGACCACCAACCTAGTCAACGCGCAGTAAAAATCGCTACAATTTTTACAGTTAAGTCGGGGCCTGTGGTCAAAAGGAGGCCACACGGGTTCAGCCCCCTCTGGTGAAATTTTGCCCTCCCTAGAAAATTTTCAAGCTTGCTTGCAAGTCATCGAAAACTCTGATATACACCTGCTAAATTAGGTTAATCCCTCCTACCATGATGAGTTGGCTACGAACTGATTGAATCTGGTATTTTGTCAATTTCAATCTGTGTTGAAATCGGCTGGCTTTGAAGCGATCAAAATCAAAATATTTCAAGCCGGAATTGACCCCGGATTCATTAGGTTTAAACGACCAGTTTATTCAATTCGTTCAGTGCACTGAACTGACATTCGTAAGCTGAAAAACACACTTCAACCATATAAATAGCTCAACCTATGGGTTGACTGTACTAAACTCCTGTGCCAGGGACCCACAGTGACCCATCAAAATGTCATATATTTTGACCATCGACTCTGTGATTCTTTTTCACTACACCGGCATACCCCTAGGCTGTATCGGCCTCAATTGAACCAGGTGAGCATTCTGTGCTACGCGTTCGAGGGTCGTAGCCATGATTTCATTTCGAGAGAAGATAACCACGTCTAAAAGTGTTTTTTTTTTGCTGCCGAGCGTAGCGAACGATTGAAATTTGCTAATTTTGGACCTCTGCGACTTAACCTACGCACTGTAAAAGTGTATCTTTTTGAGTATTTTCGGCAGTTTCAGGGGGTAACGCATTTCCCCGTCTCCACTTAACCCCTTCTCGCATTGAGTTGCCTATAGGCAACACAGCGCAGTGTATATGCGTTAAATAATATATATCGCACCGTGTTTAACAATTGCAACACGTATACATAGTACTAAATCACCACAAGACGTGAGAGCCCCCTCGGGCTCGAGCGTCAAGATCCTATAGCTGAGTGGCGATGGTATACGCCTCCCACTCCAGTCACTGGAGTTCAAACCCAAGCATAAAAGTATGTCTCACGGGAAGTAGAAAATATTCATGTGAGAAAGGGTTAAATACGCCCGTGGTTGTTTTTGGTTATTTTGAGCCATTGAAAAAACGTTTCGTTGAAAAAAATGTGCTGGCACAGGTGCAGAAAGAACTTCCGTTCAGATTTATGACACCGTCAAAGTAGCTTATTTGACTTCAAATCCTATTTCAAAATGTTACTTTTTCAAATATTTTTAGCAGCTGTTTTTCTACTCGTTACCCCCCCGGTCCCAGTGATTTACCGAAGAATTTGAACATTGCTGGAAATACTGATCTGTAAGACAGTATTGGTGAACCGTTAACGATGGTTCACCAAAGCAGCGGCTTCAGCTGACAATAAATATTGAGCAAACATTGGGAAACGCTATGCCTTCCCTCTGTTGGCTGCCTTTGGGTTAGAGACGTCCACGAAAAAAATTATATTTGTGGGGCACCATCATAATTTTGAGGGATACCAACAATTGCAATTCAAGATTGGTAACATTTAGACCCAGTCTATTTGGGGGTGCACCGGCCTGATTTGGGGGGAGCACGGCCTCTCAATGCCCACCCCCCGCGGCGATATCTTTGTATACGGTACGTAACCGCATTACATTAAAGCGTTAATTCGATATTTGCTGTTTTGTTTTCATCTTGCGTTAAGCTTGCAAATACGTTTTTTGTGAGGTTCCGGCAAAAAAAGAGCCGCAGTATTAAGTCGGCCAAATTTAAACTTTCGGGCAGGGGTACGCCAACGATACCACCCCCTTGCGGGTTGTATAATACATGTTCTGGTGTTACAAAACGGTTGCCTGAACCAAAAATAAGCCTTTGCCAAATGCCCCTTGATTTGGTTTGGTTTCAAAATTTTGTACCCTTAAAAATGCCGGCAGACGTATATTTGTGTTGATTGTAAGCTTTTTGTTCGTTTGACTGATGAATGATGCTTACAGCTGTTATTAATGAGAGTTTTCGCATGATGAACCTTATTTTAAGCAGCGGGCATACATCTCTTAGACGTTGAAAGCCTAAGCCTACATCTTGGTTCTGAGTTGGTTCTATAGTCAAGCCAGACCCGTAACCTGTACACCTTTCTAGCGGGGGGTTAAGTTATTTTCAGGACGGGAAAAACAAAGGATTTCGATGTTTTACATTTATATAAAACTTGTGTTGAATCGGTGTTTCTTCAGCCATTTCGCAGGACAACGCATTGTAAGCCTTCAGATAAACAATTTGCAGAGCAAAATTGTGAACTAATCGCTATGAACTTTAGATCTGACTTCGATAGATCGAAGATCAGAAATATAGTCTACTCATCGCAGTGGTTTCAACGGCCCATGTTACTTTAAGGGGCGTCCAGGTTTCTGGTTTTTCCGTAAAAGAGTAGGTTTAGATTCTAAATTATATTTTATTGCTTAGGCTTAGGCTTATAGGCTTAGGCTTAGGTTTAGGAACACATTTTTGCAATGCGTAAGCTTAGGCTTATAGGCTTAGGCTTAGGTTTAGGAACACATTTTTGCAATGCGTAGGCTTAGGTTATTGGCTTAGACTTAGGTTTAGGAACACATTTTTGTAAAGCTTAGGCTTAGGCTTATAGGCTTAGGCTTAGGCCTAGGAACACATTTTTGCAACGCTTACGCTTAGGCTTAGGCTTAGGAATACGCTTAATCTACTGTTACGCTCCTTAAAGTAACATTGGCCATTGCCACTATAACCGATTTGGTGGTTACTGCTAACTGGTAATAGATGCAACATAACAGCCACAAATATGGCTATCGAAATGATAAATGCTGCGCATATTTGAGCAGGGGTGTCCCGACCGGCGGCACTGGGGGGCCCCGTGCCTCCCCCAAATTTGGTCTGGTACCCCCACAAATAGACTCCGTCTAACAGTAAACAACCTTGGATTGCAATTGCAGTGGCTCCCCAAATCGGTGGTTCCCAAATATAATTTTCTGCGGACGCCCCTGCATTTGAAAATACCGACCCAACGGTCTTGTGATTGAGTTACCACAAGTCAAACCCTGCGGGTATCATAAACTTCAAACGTGGTAAATGTTGAGGTACAGTACTATTCAATTTCTCACATCACTTACACACCTGTGCCAGGTGCAAGATTTCGACTAAAGATAACAGGTTTCATTGAGGGTTTTTGGTTTGTTTGCTTTGAAACGCCTTTCGGGGCTGGTTTAATATACATTATTGATCAGTAAATATGATCAACCACACCGCCAGCATTTCAAATCCGGTGGGATAAATGAGTTTTAAGCTGTATTTCAGCGAGCTGGAGTATGGGGTAAAAGTTCAATCCGTATATACAAACGGGTTGAAATGATTTTTTCAACCGAGTCCATGTTTGTACCATTTCAATTCGATGTATCTTCAACAATGGATTCCCTCTCGAGGGCGTCGTTCGATGAAGATTGGTTGCTGATGGGGGGGTGCGTCTATGATAGCATAAAAATAAAATGTTAATTGCGTTGATGATAAAATAGTGATAAGACTGAAAAACGCAAATGTGGGTAAATTTAAATAATTGGGTTTTTCATTTATCACACATTCAAACCAGTTTATAATCGGCGGATTGGCAAAGAGGCCTTGAGGTATTTTGGTTTTCAGGGATGTATATTTTAGTGAAACATTAGTACGAAGCATCTTTGGAAGTAGGGGTCAATGTGAAGAACAGTGGCCGAACAGTATTATAAGCTTATTCCTAAGCCTAAGCCTACGCCAAGCAAAAAAATGTGTCTAAACCTTAAGCGTACTCTATTGCAGTCCCACAGAAAAACGTTCCGCATCTGATCTTTACATGGGCCATAGTTGCTAACGATTGCTACATTTATTTCAAATATACAACTTTCAATTTTAGTTTCTTTTTCAAAAGTAAACGAAAAAACGAATTCATTGAAATTTTGCAAATTTTTTGGCAATTTTCTAAATTAAAATTTTCAGCTGTCATAGCAGTTTCTGCTTGAAATATTATATTCTCGTCATAAAACAAGAGCGTCCGTAAAACTTGTATTTGAGGAAGCACCGAATAATCTTGACAATCCCGAGACGACAATTGCAATGTAAAGCTTGTTGTCCCATCGGGACGCCCTTGCCACAAAGCCGGGTTTATTTTCACATTTTCAAACCGTCATCGTTGGCCTGTGTCATATATAATCGGCTTACATAAAACGAATATTTTGCCACGACATTTCAGTGTATTTTACGGTGGCTTACAAACCGGTTAATGTTGTGTTCCGGTTAAAATACCACAAAATATCAGGTTCAGCTTTATTAACGTTTATATTGCCAGATTTTCTTCGTGTTTTAGGTTCCGTGTTGGTGACCAAAGTTTGCCTTCGCGGACGGCGGCGTGCCGGATCAAACGCAAATGCTGTCCGTAATAGCCAAAACGGGCCAAAACGGGTTTATTACACCCTCGAAAAAATTTTGACCAAAACTTTTAGCTCGTTTGTCAGTTGTAAGCCATGTGAATTCTCAGAATGTTCCTCATGCAGATTATACGACGAATATTTGTATTTTTTAAGCTGTTTCAAATATTAATATTTGGACACCAACACCTTTCAGTTATGCCATTGGTTATGATTCGTCTACGTTGCTTTAAGAATGAATCTAACTGCTATGAATATGCGCTGCAAAAAATGGTGACTCAAATTGACTGTCTCTGAAATAGGCTTTTCCTGACTACACAAACTCAGTCAAAATTCGACTCCGCCAGAGTCAAATTCGACTCACTGAGCGATTCACTGAATCAAATTTGACTCTGGCAGAATTGAATTTTGACTCAGTTTGTGTAGACCAGAATAATCTATTTCGGAGACAGTCAATTTACCATTTTTTGCAGTGTGATCAAGGAAGCACCTGCGTATCCGAATCCGAATTAGGGTAACTAACATTTATGGATTCGCCATAATTAAAGATATTCGAATCTTGTCCAAATACGGACTCGGATTAGCCATGTAAGCTAGCATTAGATTGGACTCATAACAGAAACCCCAGCACTATTATTACCTCTCCCCTGTTATTCGGATCATAAGATGTTTGAATTAATAATGCGTACACTGCAAAAATGGTGAGTCAAATTCGACTCAATTTGACTGTGGCGGAGTCGAATTTTGACTCAGTTTGTGTAGTCAGGAAAAGCCTATTTCGGAGAGAGTCCATTTGACTTACCATTTTTTGCAGTGTATAAGCATGTTCCTAAGCCTAAACCTAAGCCTAAGCCTAAGCGTATAGATAAGCCTATTCCTAAGCCTAAGCCTAAGCCGAAGCCTATTAAGCCTAAGCAAAAAAATTAGTCTAAAGCTTAACCTGACTTTATTATAGCCCCTCCAGAAAACGACCCGGCCCTGTTCTCTACATAGGCCTATAAGTGTGTCAATTTTCTGAGGACGAAAAATTGTAAGGTAGGGAACTTACCATTTTATCACAAAACTTTGTCAAAAAACTGCGTAATTTTTTCACTCATACGCGTTAAAAAATGTGCGTCGCCAGCTTAAACCTCTTTTCGTTTTATGACTTTTTTTAAAAAACATTAAAATTTATTTCTTGATTGTGACGGTAACGCTCACAGACGTATTTTTGTGGCATTTCAAAAATTGTGTTATCGCATTTGATTCTTGTGCAATTTTTTACACCCCGTTGAGGTACCTACAGAGTGGCAGGCACTTGTTATCTGTGCCGATATGCAACATTCGCATTGTTTTAATCATATCTTTATGCTGTTAAATTGTCTACTGTTCTCCGGGCAAGGGGGTACGCAGGTCCTTAGCCAGACGGGACCAGGTGGGCTCTCAGCTACTCGTCCCTGGAAAAATTTCGCCACCCTAAATCTTTTCAACCTTGCTTGCAAGTCATTGAAAACTCATGAATGCCCGTCGTGAAAAAGATTTAGCCTTCCCTCCCCGAACAAGGTGAGCTGGCTACGGACCTGGGGGTGGAAGGGCGAAGTTATTTTGTTATAAGGGAATCGGTGACAAACTGACGATGTTGGCGGATCACAAGTTATCTTGGCACGGAATAAAACAAAAATCTGAGCGACTCTCAGTGATTTTTGCGATTAAGGGGTAAACGACGGACTGGGGGTGGGGTTGCAGGGTGGAATCTGCCAATGTTTCTCAACAGGAGAGTGAGCGCAGCATCTCATAGGTATGCTAAATATGGCAATACCAAACGTTGTGTTCGCATAGTTTTTAGCGTTTTATGGCAAATTTCTGCGTGATTTATTTTAATGTCAGATTGTCTGGTGGTAGGAAAATTTTGGTTCGCTACTTTGTGTTTTATTGCCAGAAGTTTGACATTTTACGCAACTCGAAACTTGAGTTGGATATACAGATATATCTATATATACTTATATACATATATATACATGTATTTATTTATTTTATATATGTATATATAAAACACATCAGACAATCAATTAACAAAATTGAACTAATTGCAAAAATACTGATTTCGAATTAACCAACTTTGAAAGGCAAAGATTCCAGTATTTAACCCTTTATCACATGAATATTTTCTATTTCCCCTGAGACCTAGTTTTATGCTCGGATTCGAACTCCAGTGACTGGAGTGGGAGGCGTATACCATCGCCACTCAGCTATAGGAGCTTGACGCTCGAGCCCGACGGGGCTCTCATGTCTTGTGGTGATTTAGTACTAGGTATACGTGTTGCAATTGTTTAACACGGTGCGATATATATTATTTAACGTATATACACTGCGCTGAGTTGCCTATAGGTAACTCAATGCGAGAAGGGGATATAGATAGTAAACTGAAAATTTTTCGCTTAAATTATTATG